>JAUJPO010052526.1:0-14920 GCA_032270745.1 Tiaropsis multicirrata
TGTGGAAAAGAAATGGGTTGTTCGATATTCTTCTTTGTAACTGTATTTGAATTGCATTGTTTCAGGATTGTCAGCGTGAAACTTAACGCAGGTTATCTCCGACCAAAAAACTTTATCAACCTTTCTCTTAGGCAAACCAATATCCGCATTGTGTTGCTTTTGTTTCTCCTTTTGCTCTGGCGTCATGACTTCAACGGTTTTATCGTTCAAAACAAAACTGTAATTTGGAAAAGCAGTGGGACTTTTGAAATCCAAGATGTCTTGGTAATCCAAAGCTTTGAATACACAAGGATGCTTCTTGAATGAACATTGAATTACTGCTTCCCACTCTGCAGGCGTATAAACGGTCTTGTTCGATGCCATTGTCTCAATGACTGAATGGGCATTGTCATTCTTGCTATGAGAATGCCCAGAAACTAGATAAGTCAAGGCCAAAGACTCGATGGATAGGGTTGATAAAGCAAAAGATAACATAATGAATACCAATCCTGTTGTTGTTTTGCCCACCACATTGGTCACAAAATAACTCAAATTTGGTCACACCTTGCTGACATTTCATCTTTAGCCAAAGATACAAACTCGTTGCCACTTTGCACAAACCTTTCTGGCATTGTGCCTCATTCCAAAAAAAACAAGAGGTCTCCATGCTGACAATATCTGTAATCGTGAAATTGTGGTTTGCCAGTCTACGACTGTAATAAAAGGAACTGACTTGGCCATATGGTGATAGAATAACTTTCTGGAGGTCAAATGCAGCAACAACAAGACTTTTATCCATTTTCCCCATTATTTCGGTTCGAATATCTTTGGTGAAAGTTTCATAACATTTTCTTTTGCATTTACAAGCTGGTTTAATTTCCTTCTTTTTGGTTGTGCTCATATAAGACTGTCTATTTTTAGATCGCTTCCGAATGAATTCCTCGCCAGAATTCTTTGATTTTTTAAGTTTATTTCTTTGCCATTTTTCTGGTTGCCGTTTTCTTTTCCTCTCAAACCTTGCTGTTGGGTTACGGGCTTCAGTGCCTATAGTAACATATACCGCACTATTCTTTCTCATATTAGCTCTGTTTTTTTCCACAATATCGGGGCACCAACAGTCATCACATCGACATCAAAATCTTTCCACTTGGAAACGTTTCTCATCACTTTAGTTATAAAAAATCTTCCTTTGTTTTCTTGTAAAATGTTTCCATGTACAGTTGTCTTGTCAGGATCTGTCTTTTCATACTTTCCACTGAACATTTTGATGTTGTTACGCAATAAGTAAACCTCTTCACCATCAGCTAAAGGTTTTTCAACAACAGCTTCACCCCCGTCAGATTCACTCTCATCTTCTGTTGACGAAAACTTGTTTACAACATGACGACTAAACTTTCTTTTGGATGCAACTACTGGTGCTACTGATAAACCAATTTTCTCCAGCATTGTTTTGTTTGCAGCAACATTTTTCAGTCTAGTCCGTTCGATGTTGCTTAGATCCAACAATGCCTGAAAATGTTATACAATACAATGTTGTACATCAGTTTTGTAAACTAAATAAAAAGTGCAAAACAGACTTTCTTCTCTGTCAAAAGAACTAAGCTCTCCAAAATCTCAATGATACTCTTTGTAGACTTTTAATTTCATTGTAGCTTTAAAGACGGGGTACATCAGGGGGGTCATGCATTTATTATTTGACACTATGTGGAGTAACTGGCAATTTCGACTTTTTTTGCTGATACCACTAACACATTAAAAATTAGTCAAGATTAAAGTTTGAAATACTAAGAAAACTACAAAAAGAACACTACTATACCTCATCAGTACTGTCACTTGCAGAATCAGAGAATAAACACGTGGAGGGTTGAGGGTCATCATCTACAAGATAAATCTAACCTAAACAACTTGTCTGTGCCCTATTAGATATTTGTTACTAAAGCTTGTATTAGAATTAAGTTACAAGGCGGTACTAGAAACAACACTTCAAATAAAATTCTCCAAACTTCATTTCACAAAAAACAAACTTTGCTAATGGACACTTTTTGAATATAATTTTAAACTACATTATACCTTCAGAATCAAGCTCATGGGAAGATTTAAGAATGTTTTCCTCATCTCTTTCCTCATTGCTCTCGAAAACTAAAAAAGTAGAAAGAATTTGAAAAAAGAAAATCTTTACAATCAAATTCTGCAAACTGCATTTCACAAAAAAATTAACTTTGCTAGTGGACACTTTTGAAATAAACTTTTAAACTGCATTATTATACCTTCAGAATAATTAGAAGATTTCGGAATATTATCCTCATCTTTTTCCTCATTGTTCTCGAAAACTAAAAAAGGAGAAAGAACTTTTGAAAATAAATCGTCTTCTGCAAGCTGAATTCTAAGTTCTGTATTATGCCTCGGTAAAGTCTGACACATTGAAAGAGTTATGAGTTTAGAATTCTCTTTCCACCTAAAAATGATTTTTAGATCAATCAGACAGAACTGACTTGTAAAGAAATAATACAAATTACCTTCAGAATCTTTTGAAAGATTTGAAGTTGTATGAAAGGAATCATGAACCTTGTACTCGTTGCTTTCGAAAACTAGTAGAGAGGGAATAATTAGAAATTATAAGTTGTAAAGATATTAATTTTAAAATAGTAATTTTTATTTTAAAATTGCCTGATTTAAGTAAAATAGTGAAAGAGAAAAAATAGAATTTTACCTTGTAAAGGCGTGTCATCTACTTCTTTGAATAGATAGTCAGTTTCCCAGGACACAATTTGTTATTCTATATCCCACTGAACTAACCAACGATTTCCTGATTTGCCTTTAACTGTTCCAAATGCTCTAGCATCTCTCCATAAACTTTTAAAATGCAAATATGACCATCTGTCTTCTAACTTCTTGACGTTTTGCTGATCAAACCGCCAAGCCTCTGTTGAAACACTTGAACCAAACTTTATTCTAGACATTTTTTCTTATTTCAACTCTAAAATTAAGAAAGAAAATATCTCTAATAGCTGAAAGCATAGCTAAAGTAATAAAAAAAGGCTCATTTTATCAAAAAAGGCTCAGTTCATCTTAATATTTATATTTGTTTCCTCTTCACACTGATACAAAATCATAGCAAAAACATCTAGTTAACATTTGAATTTCAAAGACACCAAACTTCTTGTGAACCAAATCTTACACATGTGCACTGCAATTGCTTCTTTTTAAAGCAATCGCAACTGCAATGACTTCTTTAAACTGCAACACTGCAATCACTTCTCCTAAAGCAAATTTCATTTACAATTAAATGGAAATTGAATCTTCTGCAATAAATTCTTCTTTGCGCCTTCTACGTGCACAATTTCGCCTTCAATACTAAAAACTAATCTTGGAAAATTTCAAAACAATTATTAATCATCCAGTTAAATTTTTCACGGTTATAGAGTAAGAATAATGCTTTGAGAAAATGGACTTAAGGTATACCATTTTCTCGTTTTGTCAAGAATGAAAAGCCTTAAGTCCTTGATAATTACTTATTTGGAAGTCCAAATTTCTATCGATTTAGGACATAAGGCTTTTTTGAACTGACTACCTGTGACTTAAGGCTTTTTAGCTCAGAAAAAAGTAGTCAGAAAAAAATCCTTATTTTTCTTTAATTTGCAAAAAAGACCACTTTGGGTTGGTTTTTGATGGACGTAAGGCATTTTTTTGAAAGAAATCACCATGTAAATGACAATACAATCGCAAAGCATGAGACACAAAATCTTAGAACCCGCAGTTTTTTGTGAACAGAAAATAAAAAAATCCAAGTAGCAAAAGGGTTCAAAATCCTCGAAAAAACTTTTAAATGTTCCTCTTATTCCAGAGTTGTTGAACAGCAACATTTTTATCTAATTATGCTTACCCTCCCCCTTTCGATCCTAAGGTTAGCGTATTGCTTGAAACTTCGAATCAATCTGCTATGGGACAGAATCTCATGAGAGAAGACAAAATTGAAAACTTGAAAATTTTTCTAATTTATTTTTAAAATTAAAAACTTCAAAATGGCTTAAAAGCGTTTTGGAACGAAATCATTTCATAATTTCAAAAAAGAATTGATTCCGAACTTTTTTTGAGGTTTGGCTATTTCGGATAGTTACTGGTCAAGTCATCAGTAATAGTCAGACATGAAACAGAACTAAGATATTTAGTACTTCACTTTTAATGATTTTTTGTAATGCTATCAAATTTATGAAGAAAATGATGTACATCATGTTTCTTTTTTGAAAAATTTGTTTTAAAAAATTGTAATCGAAGTCAATATTGTCAGTTGCAATTATACTGCTTCACTGCTTTTAACCCTTTAACTCTGAAAGACGCGTATGTGCGTCCAGGTGAAATTACCATACCCAAGCTACAAGCTTTTAAGCCATTTTTAAGTTTTAAATTCAAAAAGAAAAAATCAAGAAAAATATTTCAAAAAACACTGCGCGTTGAAAGGGTTAACATTGGTTTTGAGATTGGCAATCACGGGTCTTTTAAACTGTAAAATAGGCGTTAGAATTAAAAAAAAACTCACACAATAGAGGTTTACCTCGCTGATATTCGAAGACTTTACACGATAGAGCTTTAATATGGCCATGTTTCAAGTGATTGATTTTTAACTGAAGTTTCTCATTCCCTGACACCATAGAAAATATTTCCATGGTATTGGGTTATGATATTGTATTTTTTAAAACTTTAAATTCGTGACTCCTCTGTTTGCTTAAATACATATATTCTTTGCTTACAGGTGATTATGAATACAACTGTTCGGCTCTTAAGACAAACGGTGATTTGATTTGTGCCAGGCACCATAGCAAACACGAGGACGTGGTATTTTGCCCGCATTGTAAGAAGATGTTCGCGGCACGTTCTTACATTCAACACAGCAAAAGGTGCGAGCAGAACGAAGGGAAAAAGAAACATACTTTAAAATGTGCAAGAATGATGAGGGCCACGAATGAATGCGACTCCCTTCGCTACCTTGATATCTTTCACAAGGTAAGAGTCTGTATTGTTAAGTGGCTTTAAACTCACACTTTCATAATGTAGCAATATTTTTAACTTATTAACCTAACTTACCAAGATTTTAGGTTTTTCTTTATACCCTATCTGGTTCAATGTTTTGATAGGAAAATCCAAGCATTTTTGGTCTGCAAAATTGCCTTTTTGAGGTTACAAAGGATCTATGATTCTTTATTCATGATAAAAATAAATGGAAAATAGTTATCTATATGTAGAGAATACGCAGTCTTTTTTTGTTGTAGTTTTACTAGTTCAAAAGTTACAAAAATACCACTCTTTGCAGTAAATTCCCCTGTAGAAATTTCAGTTGGTGTTGTGTGCAGTTATGTAATTTTTGCGCAGATATGTAAATATGTAAGTTTCCCTTAACGCCCCTTTAAATGCGGGAAGGTTAAAAATATTGGGAACTTCACAATGAGGATGGTAATGTTTCTTTATTTCTAACTTAGGTTTATGGAAAGGCCTATTCCAACAAAGATCTGCAACTCATCATCCGGAATGATCAATTGTTGCTGGTATACCTAAACTCGATGGCAAACGCAAAAGAAGTTGCAAGATACCAAGATATTAGATGGGGTGAGTTATTTCAAAAGTCAAAAAAAACTTCCGTCTTATTTGTCTAAATTCTATCTGCTGGGTGCTTATAGCCAATTTTGGCACTTTTTTCGTCAAGAACTTGCTCTACCTGTTACCCGCACAGCGGGTGATTTCCGGAACCAAGAGGATTCACGAGTCCGTTCAGCTACCAAAGAAGAAAACAATTTGAACAAGATGGATTGAGTTTGGGCGCATGCGTGAAACGGTCGTGCGAATATTTGAGATTTTTTTCTCAAAATGTGCAAACCTCTGGTAAAGAAGGGGTTAAGCTGAATTTAGACATATTGGATCCATGACAGGAGAGAAAAAAGATTTATTTAAACCTTTTAGGAATCAATATCTTGGCAAACATTTTGAAAAAATTGAGGGCAATTACCAACCAACCAAACCTTCACTCAGAGGCCTTAGTGTTGCCTAAAAACTATGACAACGTCGTCAAAGCTGTTTTGGATATTACAGGTACGTCTTTGAAATCTCCTGAAGATGAACAATTCTTTAGCTTTTAGGTAAAAATATTTTCATTTACTCAACTACTATAGATAGCGTAGCTGGATAAAGCACATTGAAAAACCCTTGTTCTATCTCTTTCCCTGATTTGAAAGTTAATGTGAAGTTTAACTTATTTAATTGCAAACCCGTGAATTTAGATTACGTCTCATCCAATGATATTTCTGCTGCAGATATCCTTCACGATTATCAAGAGACTCTATAGAACATTCCTGAGAGCCAATTTATAAAGTTGAAAAACATTGTCATTATTTATACTCAATTTATAAGAAATGTCATTATGAACCCTATAATAACTGTGTGCGAGGGTATTACGGGACAATAATGAACAAAGTGACATAGGTCATTATTCGGACGTAATGCACGACTAAGGCGGACATTGAAAAATTGCTTTGTTCCCGTTGCAGCGTGTCTCGAAAATATATACTGGCGGGCGGCTAAAAGCCGGGTCTTTCTAATCAGTAACTTGCCCCCCCCCCCGAATACTTGTTTTGAATTCGATCACGCAGGTTATTATTGTTATTATAAAATATAGCTTAAAATGGGCGCTCCTTCGCAGATTATATTTTGGAAGATTTTTGCCGAATTTTAAATTTTTTTTACGGGGGAAGAGTCCCTTGGATATAAAAATTATAATTCAGAAATGTGATTTCCCGGGGTTTTTTCCGCATCTCGGAACCGGGATTTTAGGGACAAAAGTGATGCGGGCGGGAGACAGGAACCGGGGTGCCTCACTTTTTCACTGATATTTTCCGATAGAGACTCGTTGTAGTACCTAATTGTGGAAATAATTTCATATCAATTGTAAATGAATTTGTCACAATATTTACATTGGAAGTTTTAAAGTTCATTTCAAATTAGCTGTCAGTAAAATTTCAAATGCTTATAACTTTTGATAAGTTTTAAATTAGATAGCGATTTTGAAAAGATAATCAAGAGCGGAATATTAATTATATTATAAAATAAGCAAATTTCGAAAAAATTGAAATAATGAGATGAAAAATGAGCAAGAATTTCTGGTAGAATTTCACAGGGGTGATTCTACAGCCTTAGAACATCATCACTATGAAGAAAGTTTTCAAAAAATATGCATCCAGTCTAAAAATATCGAAGTCATTAGCTAGTTGACGGTAAAAAGCCGTTTTTTTTGGTGGTTTTTTTTAGTCGATCAGTGATAAACTACATCTTTTGATTAAATATTTTTGAACAGTTGTTTCACTATCATCATCTTAAGGCTGAAGAATCACCCCTTTAAAATTGGCAATCATATTACAATTCTATCAGGAGTTGATTTCGTTTTTAAATTGTTTACAACATTTTTTACATGATTATCTTTTCAAAACTCACAAAATCACTATCTAATTCAAAACCTATCAAAGTTAAAAGTATTTGAAATTTTAATGGCAGCTAATTATCTTTAGAAGATAAAATTAGAAGAATAAATTCATGGCACATGTTGATAAAACATAAATTTCACTTGCAAACTTGAAAAATTGCGAAATTTGGGACATAAACTTTCGCGAATTCGAGGAGAAAATATTTTTAGAGAGTATTAACTTTTGCGAATCAAAACATAAAAATAAAGAAAATGAATTAGAGGGACAAATACTTCTTGAATTTGATTGAAACTGTTATCTTTTGACTTAATGAGGCTTTTAAGGGCAAAAAAAAGCCATATACTATTTTCTATTTTGATTTCGAAGTTTTTTGCCCTAGTAAAAATTTTCAAAGACATTAACTTTCGCGAAAAAGACCGGAATTCGCGAAAATCGCGAAAGTTTGAACGCCTAAAGTATCTCATGCGAAATATTTATGAACTGTTATGAACAGTTAACAATAGAAAAGACAAAGACAAGCAGTTGCCTAAGGAGTTTTGTGCATCATCCATCTACCCATATAATTGTTGCGTTCTCAGTTTCCGAAGAATAACCTTATCTATTACCTTAATAAGTGAACTTATTTTCGCATGGACAAATTTTCGAGAATTCGCGAATTTTGGCCATTTTCGCGAAAGTAAATCCTTGTGAACAATTTGGGACAGGTCGATTCGCGAAATGAAATCCTCGCGAAAATTTTGACTTCGAGTTTTTTGCACAAAAGCCCTAGGAAAATGAAAGAAATCTGGCGAAAAACAGAACAGGTGAATTCGCGAAATTAAATCCTCGCGAAATGTAATTTTTTTCGCCTCGCGAAATTAAATCCACGCGAAAATAAGTCCACTTAAGGTATCATGAGAGATCAAAGAGTGAAAAGATCTCAATCTTCTTTTTCTTTCAGGTTATGATGGTCCCCGGGAAATTGAGCAGGCAAACACCCTTCTCCATTGCGGGTATAGGCTGAAAGGTTTGAGTGTGGTAGCAGAGTGCGAGGCCATCAAACGGGGAGAGCCAACGAATTCTTTCTCGGATTTTCAATCCCTCTACGAGGCTGATTTTAAAACGTATCAAGAGAATGCAAGAATTGTTAAAGAAAACAAAATTCAAATGATGCCATCAGAGCTTCCGTTGAGGGAAGATATTGATATTTTTAAAACGTTTTGCTCCGAAAGAATAAAGGAGCTTTCTTCAAAGCTAAACGCAAATGAGGGCACCCCCAGTCTCTACAGGCAATTAAACAGATACTGCCTCGCTCGTGCTTTGACTTTCAATGCACGGCGGGGTGCTGAAGTCGTTAAATTGACCTTAGACGACTGGGTAGGTGTCGTTGACGGCAGGTGGAAGAAGAGCAAGGAGATAGAGCTGCTGTCGGACCCTGTCGAAATAGCCCTTGCAAAGCGGCTGCAACTCTGCTATGTCAGAGGGAAAAAGAAAGCTGGATCAAATGCTCCAGCTATGGTGAGACTGGAATATTTCTTTATTCGTCGCAGTTTAGCCCGGAAAGTGTCAATGACAGATATCATAGTTTCCGTGGGGGTTCAACCTCCCCACCCTCTATATAATCACCTCCCCCCCCAAAGGGCGAAAGTAAAACAATCAAGGCCAAAGTCATTTTCCTGGCACGTCCTTCTTTAGGAGAAAGAGTCTAAACATTTGTGAACTACCTCTTCATCTCATCTGATTTTTTAAAAATTGTTGTGTTAGAAGGGAAAATGTAGCGGCGCAGGCGAAAAACCTTTTGCTTTGAACAAAAAGATTTTAATTTTGAAAGCGGTCAATAAAATTTTTAGAGCTCCCGTTTATAATCATAACCCCCCTTGAAAGTACTGAAATTGTGGAACTCCAAGGCAATTTTTGAAATCTTCAAAACCTCCTAAATTTAGGGGGAGGAAACTATGAATATATGCATGACATGAGGGCTTCACCAAATTTTTTGAATTTGAAATCGTTATTAAAAGGGTTAATATATTGATTCAAATGTAAAGTTCTTTAAACTTATAAATTTATGTTATATCTAATGTTAATGAGCGCGAATTTAGATTAAAACTTTGAGTTTTTGGATTTTGAAGAACAAAATTGGTAAAAATTTTAATCTTTATCTTTCACAAGGTACCAATATTGTTCACCGATGAGGTTTACCAAGGGTTGTGCTCATTAAAGGCAAACAGGCATCTTAACAATATAAAGATAGAAAACAAGCTATTGATGGCGACCAGTGGAGATCACGGGATAAAAGGTAACCTTATTTTTTCGACCTCATCAAAGTTTGCTCAAAATTTTAACCCAAGAAAAACAGTTAAAATCAAAATATTTTTTTAGTACCTATTTTTATATTGGACATAAAATCATTTTGACATTTATAGACCTGTTTCAAAATCCACTTTGTTAGTAAAGTTCCTATAGTTCCTGTAAACTTCAATAATGCGAAATGCGAAATTCTCTCTGCATAGTATGGGGCGCGAGGAGAGTCAAGAACTTCTGATAAATGTTGCACTCTTTGGGGGTGTACGAATATCTTAGGAGAGGTCGAAAGGACATATTTTCGTGCACTTTGATTTAGCGTATGAGTAAAATGGTAATGCAAATAGTAATAAATAACAATAACTTATATTTTAAGTGGCAGGCCACGGAATAATATATAAAAAAGTTCTTATAAAAGAAATGGAAAGGCACGAGATAATTACTATCCAGAGTGAACGTAGTAAGAGTGTTGGGCACGTTAATTTTTCTAAATTTCTAAAAAATACCAAAGTATACAAATAAGAGAAAACTTAAAAAATCTTTTACGTTTGTACTTAGGAAAATTTGAATTCCTCGCATAAGGCTTTTTAAACTTGAAAACTTTAAACCACTTTAAACTAAAACTTTAAAATTTGTCACTTCTTAGTCATTTTGTCAGCTCAAAATTTGTGTTTTTACTCTTGATTCGCGAATGTTTATGTCGTGAATTTCGCGATTTTTCTTCCTCGGGAAAAATTTCTGTACGCCTAAGGTAGTATATCTCAAAATAGTCTGACCGCTTATATTTCTCCATGCTTCGTTCTCCAAACTTGTTTTAGAGGCTTTCTACGGAAAACTTAAGGTTTCTCAAATTGGCAGGTCCAAAACTTATTTTAACGTAGCTTCAATATCTCATCGCAAGCATAACATGCTTGTTGAACAAAGATTGGCACCGATCTTCTCTAAAAACTGTATATTGTCTCCATATAAAATTATTAAAACAATACCTGGGGTGTTCTTTTCAGTTTTTGAAAATCTTCATTCCCTTGGGCCACATGGGGACGAGCTTTCGGCCTAAAGCTAGTTTTCAATTTTCTTACCGTATAAATATTAGTCCTGTTATTTATTTTATTGTATTATTTTTGTACAACAGGGTATATAAAAGTATATTTAACAAGTTTTTGAACAAAATCTCATTTTTGAGAGAAGAAAGTCTTTCTTGTAAGGTTTGAACCTTTTTAAATTAAATCCTCGCGAAATAAATTTTATCCCATTAAAGTACTTAATTAAACCTTTTCATATTTCCTTCAAAAGGATGGGATACACTTCAAGACCTGGCAAAGGAAATCCCAGGAATAAAAAAGCCAAAACTAATTACCCCAACACGGACGAGAAAATACATGGCCACATTGCTCCAGTTAATGGACCTCAGTGATGCTGAGGTTACATGGGTAACCAACCACATGGGGCATTCAAAAAATGTCCATTATGCTTGGTACCGGAAGGTACGATTATCATTTTTCAATCATTTTCTTATCATATCTAATAACAAAGTTTTAAGCATTGTTTAAAAAAAGTAAGTTAGCTTGAAACTGAAGATTATAGTAGCATTTAAATAGTTCCCAACAAAGTCTAGTATTGTGCTGAATAAAGAAAAATTATCTAATCTAAACTTTATGGAGAGATTGCAGCATTATATCTGAATAGTTTAAAGCTTTGAAAACACAAAATTATTGTAGCTTAAAAACGAGAAGAGCTTTAAGATTCTTTAAATTTCTTTCTAGGAAAGCACTACTATAGAGCTGACCAAAATGGCTCGGATACTATCTGCTGTAGATGATGGGTCCGAGCTAACAAACAAAAAGATTTCAGATTTAGGAAAAGGTAGTTTATTATTTATCGTTTCATACCATCTCTGACACCCCCTTCTCACAGACCCGATAACAATCTCAACCTACTAGTAGATTCCAATGGGAGTGATAATCTATTGTTCTAGATAAAAAAGCCAGTGGGGAGTGGAGTGCAGTTTTCCTACTTTAATTTCCAATGGGTTAAGATTGTAAAGAAATTCCCGATGTGGATGAAATTTGAGGGTATTTTTCCCACCAGGGACAATTTGTTAAAAACAACTTTTCAAGTGGGCTGTAAGCGAAGAGGGGTTCTCATAAAAAACTCAGGCTCGGATACAGATGAAGGATATCCAATGAAGGAGAGTGCACTTTATAATCGCATTACCTTATATGGAAATTAATTATTCTCCATGAATAAGATAGCCTCCCTCCTGTATCCGACCCTGAAAACTAGCGTGTTATTAATGTTGTTACTTCAGAACCTAAAAGATTTTCGTGTTTATTTTTGTTGCGGTTTTCTCTAAAGTTTATTTCAAACAAGCTATCAGTATCAGCAAAATTTGAAATACTCATAACTTTCGATAGGCTTTTAATCAGATAGCGATTCTGTGCGCGTTGAAAATTTAATCGTGAGTAGAATATTATCGAATAAAAGAAATTCGAAAAAATCTTGGAAATATGAAGTTGGCTGTTTTTTGTGGATTATTTGGATGTCAATCAGAAAAGAGATAAGTAACTTTGTACCATATCTTTTGACTGAATAATATTATTAAACTTTTTTCACAGTACCTGTAATGATGTTCTAAGATTTAAGAATGACCCCTGTGAAAATGGTAATCATATCACTATTCTATCATATCACTATTCTACCAGGATTTTATATTTTCCATTCTAATTTTCATCTCCATTTACAATTTTTTTTCGAAATTATTTCAATGCGCAAAAATTGCTATAAAGCCTATCAAAAGTTATGAACATTTAAATTGAAATATAATCTAGTTTAGCATTTGTAAGAGCTTTTTAACTTTCACAAATTTTGAAAAGTTGCTATAAGAAAGCAAGAGGTTTAATTTTCAAACGATTACTTCCAGGTGCCAAATAAAAGGGGGGGGGGGTGGTGCTTGAAAGTTTTTTTTGAAAATCTAATAAAAAGGGGGTTGGAAAATTTCTTTTTAAAAACACACTAAAAAAGTGCAAAAATAGGCTTGAAACAGGCTAATTGAAGAGGAATGAGGGAATTTACCCTCGATACTCAAAGTTAATAAATGGGGGTCCTAATAAGGTTTGGGGGTTGGAAAAGCATGAAAAATTAACAAGCAGGTGGCGTTGTAGTATTTACCGGACGAAAACTTTTAGCAAATTTTAACTGCTATTGACGTCATAAGCAAAAGCCCTTAACCTCCAGTCAATAAAATCCTAAACCAACTACACAGTGTCCCATAAAAAATGTTCTTATTCAATTTCAAGCCATCATATAATATTGTTTATATTTGAAGTGGCATTGAAAAGTCTTTAAAAATGATAATTAATTTCATGTGGTAAATTTCTAAAAGTAACTCGAAAAAATTTCCTAAAAAAATGATGTTAAAACTAATGGATTAAACGTTCTTTTGATTTAACAAATTTCAGAAAATCAACCAGAGCCGTCAGCAAGATGTGAAACTCTTCTACCAGTCAGCCAGCAAAGAGGTAAATCTTTTTCTAAACTTTTTATGTACGAGGTCAAAGGTTTTTTAGCATTGTTAGGGATCTTTTAGGGATTTTTGGATCTTGGTTTGATTTTAATGAGGTTTTGATAGATTTTCAAGCGAAAGCAATATGCTAATGTTCAGTTTTTTTCGAGGTTATGAATTTTTTGAATATATTTTATAAATCTAATATCATTACACAACACCTTGGAAAACTCTTCGCAAAATCGATCAGTCATGAATTTAATATATGAACACCCCTGTCTCTTTGGCCCACTGGGATCTACTTCACTGGCCACCCCAGTGAAAAGATCGCTCCAAAAAGGCACACCAGTGGAAAATTGGAGTTTCTCTCTCACCCCAGTGGTAAGATTAATAATTTGAAAAAGCCACCCCACTGAAAATATGATGAAAGAACATATAATTTTATGACCCCATTGAAAAAACTTTATGGTTCGACCCACCCCAGCAGATTTGAAAGTTTTGAATTTCAAAGAAAGAGACAGGGACGTGTATGTGAAGTGCAAAATTATTTTTTTCCACGAAAAATCTCATTTTCCTTTTTAACCCCCCAAATTCTTAATAAACGCCTCCCTAGATAAACACCTCCCCTGGGGTGTGGTAGTTATAAGAAATGCATAAAGACAAGATATGGCATTCGTTTATTTTTGAGACTGATTCGGAGTAATTTAAACTTATTTCTAAGAAAATTGTGTCTGAAAACGTTGCCTTGGATAGAAATTATTTTGTAAGTTATACGGTATAGATGAGTTAAGATGTTTACATTCTGATAAATCATTCTAAATGTGCATTACAGGCAATGCTTGATTACCGAAATTGTTTTTTTCAGTATTGAACTGAACTTGGTTAAGGGAGAAAAAGTTCTTGAGAGATTTATACCTATACATGGGTGGGTTTTTAATTTCAGAATGAATTTGATTTTTAGCTGATGAATTACCTAGCGATGTGGATGTAGATGTAAATCTGAATTTGAAAATCGGTCCTGGAACTTCTAAATCAACTGAGGGTAAGTCATTTAATGCTGTGCGATATCTTAGTTTGATGGACAGGAGCCTCCGCATTTTATCATTATATCCACATGGCTCAAAAAGTTATTACCTTGTATCCTTCGATAAGAAACCTCAAATTTAAGCTTACCAGGATCACCGTCATTTCGTCAAATTCTTTTTCCCTGATTTTCACTGGGCAAACAAAAACCAATTTTTGCACCAACAATGCAATGTTTTTTTCCGAATTTTAACCTCAAATCTTGCTCCGCCTAACTTTTTTTATTCTTTACTTCAATCGGAGAAGTTTTAACGAGAGAAACTTTAGTGTTTTGGCGAATTGATAATATTTTAAGATTTTCATCGGTTGACTATAAAAACATTTTCGGCATTTCAATTTCACAGCCGAGCTCCAAAATCGTTGTTCGTGGGTTTCCTTACTCGACAGAAAAATCGAGAAATTTCCCTTCTTGGGGAGGGGGCTCTTCAGTATCTTGCGCATCCGACTGTGGGGCTAGGGTCGCGATTTGAAAAGTTTGATAATCTGATGGTGTGATTGTTGCTTTAAGCTTTATCGCAAGCTTCAACCTTTAAATACTTTTATAGCCTTCAAAAATAGATTAAAGCAACATTAAATTTACTTACAGAAATGACAAAACCACATTCTTGTG
>JAUJPO010052537.1:0-14920 GCA_032270745.1 Tiaropsis multicirrata
TTGTTTTTACATACTGTGTAAAGTTTTTATCATTTGTGGAAGAAATTTTTATCCGCATCTTTGCGGCTCTTGTTTTTCATTATTGTTCATGATTTGACGCGAAATTGAAGAGAATGTACTTTTTCTGTATATGTATATAAGGATAATGCTTCAAGGTGAGTTTGAAATTTCGAAATATTTGGTCCCTTAAGCTTTTGCCTGGACAGAGCAAAGAAGGTCCAAAAAATATAAGTTCCCAATTTATCAAATGTACGGGACTTACGCAGCTGAGAATATAATTTTAGTAATGTTAAAATCAGCGTTAAAGCATTAGATATAATTAGATCTAAAGTACGGAACCGCAAATTAAGCTATATATTTATAGATCTACTCTTCAAACCATTTCAGAGACCAGTGAACAGAAAATTCTATAGAAAATTACCTCAACTTTTCTTTCCAGCACTTCCTTGTAATTATCGATCATTAAGTCATCAAATTCTTTGTCATCATCTTTTAACGTCGAAGCAATATCACTGTAGACAATTGCATCCCCCCAATGAACTTCCGCATTTCGATTGTATTTTAAGGGTCCGTTAAAAGCTTTTTCCGAAAGTGTCATTTTCTAAAAGGTAAAATTGTAAGTTTTCAGTTTATAAATTAAATTCAACTTTTGACTCTGCTGAAAGAAACATTAAATGTTTTGCCTTGAAAATTTAAAAGGAAATTCCTGGACCAAGAATCAACATTGAAATCATTGACAATAAACTTTTTTTTGAAAAACTCAAATCGGGTGTTATGACCAAAAGACCATATAAACCGATCCGGGAAAACAACACTGATTTTAAATTTCAGCAATTTTAGAGCTCAGTGACGATTATAAATGTCCAGGTTTAAACGGGTCAAAAGAGTAAGCCAAAGTGCAAGTATTGGTCTTAATATATTTTACAGAAGGCAAGTTCAACTTTATTTCAAGGCATGCCTACTTAACTGCTTTATAGATGTTGAAAACATAAAAGTGATTGCATTTTAGAAAAGTGTAAGGAGAAAAGAATAATGAAAAATATTCTTACTGTTATTTCAGCTTTTTCTGCTCTTCTCGAAACACCTTTTATTTCTTTCAATGCAGCACGGAGTTGATTGTCAATCATCAAAGCAATTTCTCTGGTTTTTTCTTTCATTGTAGTTTTGCTGCTTACGCCACACCACGAATCAGGAGCAATACTGTTTAAAAGTTTAGTAGCGAAATCAATGCTAATTTGATGCTCACGTTGCAGTGACGTGTCTTCTCTTGGATGTGTTGTCAGTACCAACAATCTGGCAGATGTCTTCTCGATGGATCCATTGTAAAGGCTTTGATCATTTTGATCCCATATTCCGTCTGATATAAGGATAATGAATCGATGTTCGTTAGCTTTCTTTGGTTGTTTAAACAATTCTTCTTTTTCTGCTACGAATTTCAAAGCATCAGCAGTTCTTGTCTTCTCAGACGCATTGAAACCTTCTATGATCAGTTGTCCACGGTATTCATCCATATTGTCTTTGAATCCTTTCAATGCAGCTTGGCTTTTCTCTCCCCCGTAGCGAACAACAGCAGTCTGAAATTCAAGACGTTTCATTGCCTCCAGGAAAATGACTAAGATATTCAAAGCAGTAGTCATTTTTTCTCCATTCATACTGCCAGAATTGTCAACCAAAAACAGGAACTTGTAAGTTTGTGGCACATCTGGTTCTGGTCTTTTTACAACCAAACCTTTAGGATCAGTTCTTTCAACCATTGTCATTATGCGGATGCACAAAGATTGATAATCTCGTGTCAATCTTGCCAGCAAGTGATACCGCAAACTTTCTTCGGGAACTTCTGGTAAATCCTCCGGACTGCGATAGGCTGCAATTTCGTACGTTTGCTTTACTTCATGCATTTTGGAAATCCAATTTTTGCCTGCCTTAGTTGGAAGACTTTTGCGCTGATCTTTAGTGAGCTCGAACATTCTTGGTTCGGATCCCTCAAACAAAACATCTGTATCACTTTCGGAAGATATTTTGACGTCTTTATCCGCAATCTTAGATGACCGATGATAGCGGCTTGTACCTTCACTGATGGGTAATAATTTGTCAGATTTGATTTTATCCGTCGACAATTTGTAAACTTTATGCGTTGATGAAGAGCTACCCGTAAGTAGATGAGCATTTTCCTTCTTTTTTCCTTCATGCAGCCAGCGACCACCCAGGTTTGCATTGAGTGAGATAGTCGAGCTTTCTTCTTTGAACATCGAAGTGGATATACTGCCCAAAAAGGCCGTGTAACGTGATTTCCTCGTTGATTCTCCAATACGATCTCGCTCAATTTCAGTTTCAGATTTTCTCAGTATTTCGAAATCATCCACATCGTCTTTAAGCTTTAAATTGATTCTGGATAGCTTCAATTTTTCGATAACCATTGATTGATGGTTATCTTCCAATACTTCGATAATTTTGTTCATGTTGAATTTGATTTGATCCTTAAGGATGCTTAACTCATCTGTAAAACTCGCAGAAAGTTTCTTTGTCAACCATGCACTGTCAACGATTCTCAAAATAGAATACATTTGATATAAATAACAGATTATCTTGTTTAAGGCATACTTGGGATCCAATCGAGGTTTTAGTAAAACGGTATGGATTATCTGTTGAATCTTGTCATTTATCACGTGGCTAATATGTAAAATTTCAATTGTATCTTTGGCATTGATTTTTTGAAGACTCTCAATATCCGCTTTCAGATTGTGAATTCGAGGCTCACACAATTGTTTGATATCTTCTTCAACCTCCGCCAAATCTTTCTCTCTCTTCTGTGCTTCAAAAAAGTCAATTTCACTATCTTTTTTGGAATCTTCGCGTATCAGGCGTGTAGAAATTGTAACTGTAGGTTTGGTAGTTCTACTTTCTGCACGGGGTAGGTCTCTATGGTCTTTAAGACCTTCCGTCTTGTGGCAAATTGACGAATCGCTATGTAAATTCTTCAGTGCAGTTGTAATATTCAAATTCGATATTTCCATAAGATTCTTTTTCAGTCCCTCGTCAACAGCTTTTTCTTCAACTTCGGGTTTGATTTTCTCAAGGCATAATGTCAAGAGTATGGTTGCTAAAACATCAATAACAAACGTATCGGATGTCGCGAAGGCGCCGATAGCTGTAAAGAGTCCTTCAACAATCTGGTTCTTTAAATGATCTTTTTCGAAATCTTTGTGCAGGGTAAATAAAAGATTTGTGACCTTCATCATTTCTTTTTTATCACACTCGCGTACATGGATCACCTCGTACAATTTCAAAAGGGATAGTAGTCCTGTTTTAGAGAGAGGTAAACCTTTTATGGTGAAATTATTCTCAACCAGATTCGAGATAATGTAGATGATGGCTGCTGAGGAACATCCGCACAATTCTTTCATGATTGAATTATTTTTATACAGCACCGCTTCTTCCTCATCACTCTTGCCAATCGCTTGTATATGGCGGACGATTCTTCTTAAAAAAACTTCTTTAGCTTTAGTTCCAGGGAGTAGCTTTAAAGTTGAAACATGCAAAATCAGGCACATAAATGAAAATCTTTTTTTCTCTGTTGATGGGATATAGTTGGGAACATCCAGTGTTGTATAACCTTCGCATATTTTTTGGATGAAATCAATGCTTTTGTACCACGTGTTGGTTTTTCCAAGGCTCTTTAGAAGAGACATGAAAAAAGGTAGCTCAGTTAGCGTCTGATCTTTTTGTCGTTTCAACATGATCATGTACTCCAGAAGGGTATGGAAGTCTCGATTTCCTTCGTTGTTGTCAGTTTTTCTCATGAAATTGATTATGTTTATCTCGTCACTTCTATCAATTTCAACCAGTCCAAGGGTTAGCTTTTTCTTCTCTAAAGCAGGTATTACTTCGGAAAGTTTGCCTTTCGCATAAAAGATTTGTCTCGCTGCATCGAGTGACAGATCGGTCTTCATAGAAGGCTTTATTTTCAGTTTCTCCTTGAATGTGTGGATGATCAGGCCGACATTGCCAGATTTTTGCATCTCTTCGTTGTCTGCTAGGTGTGCAATCATCTCGTACATTTGTTTAAGTTGTAGTTTACCATGCTGTGAACGTTGAATACATTCCTGAATAAGATCAAGGTTTGAAGGTTCTTTTATTATCCCGAATTCGTTGAGTAAAGTTGGGATAGTATTGAATAAATGCTCCAAGTGAAACGCTTTTTCCATTCGTCGCCTGCTATCCATAAAGTTGTCTACAATAGATAAGACGATGATTACCTTCTTTGAAATTTCGTCATCTACACCCAGCTCGTGCAAGACAAATGGCAGGAACTGCTGATACCACTTTTGTATAAGAACTTCGCTATGAGATAATCTGGAGAGAAGAACATCAACGGTCTTTTTAATTTTTTCAAACGGAATAAAGCCGTCAAGGGTTTCTGAGAATGGAAGTGCCCACTCGGCATCCACTATTACTGAGCAGGTATGGTTAACAATGTTGAACAGGTTGTCGTTGTTGGTCGTCGATGAAAGGAGACTGAAAATACCTTTAGCAGCTCCGACGATGTCACTTGGTATTTTTGAATCAGCAATCGAGTAAAGCTTTCGGTAGATGTCAAATACTATATTCCAGTTGGTATTAGAAAGTTTCTCCACAAACCTTTCCAGTGGATTTATTTTGTCAAAGCTTGTATTAATTGATTGAAGTATTATTGGAATATCAAGGTCTTTGATCGATTTTGGAAATTGTTCCATGATTCCGTCTTCTGTTTCGCATAAGATAAATAACAATTCGTCTAATTGTCTTGCATATTGATCATCCTTAGAATGCAGTGTTTCCAGAAGGTAAGTGTATCTTCCCAAAATCTCTTTGTATGACTTCTCATTCATCTCCAAACAATCACTCACAAATTTCATCATCCTAGGGACGTCGTGTTCTTTGTCTTCATCATTTAGAAACGAAAGAAGATTGTTGTGTAACGTCAAAACCCATGATGTGTTTGTCTCACCAAGAAGGAAACTTGAAAACTCAATTATATCCCTCAGTTGTCTTTTTTCATTCCCTTTAAAAAGTGTTCTCAAATCTTTTGATAATGCTAGGAACTCTTTTTGAGTTGCTTCTGAGCCATACCTTTGTATTAATTCAGTTGTTATTTGCAAGTGGTTAATGTTCTCCTCCAGAGACATGAGACGGTCAGCTTCAAATGGTTTTTTGATGGATTTATCGATTGTGATATTATTCTTCTCCAATAGAGACAAAAACCTTCCGTATTTGTCCTTTTCATGGAATTCTTCAACGTAGTCATCAACATCTTTTAACAGGCGTATAATCTTGGACACTTCCAATGTTGAGTGTGTTGTCGACTTTTTTAAGTTCATTAATGCGTTTAAAATCTCGATTACACGCTTTGAAGCATCCGAAAACGGTAGAATAGCCGTGATGATCCAATTTTTAATGAAAAGCAAAATGTCTTTCTCACTCCGTTGAAACTCAGAAAAACCACTGATCTTTGGATCGCCTGATGAGGTGGCAAAAAAATGAAGGAAGATCTTCATTATCAAATCAGCATGTTCCAACCCATTCTTCCTTTCTAACTTAGCCAACAAAAATATATATTTTAGCGGTGAAAATTCGATATCTTTGAATATTTTAGAGTCTTTTAAAGCAAAGAATACATCTTTAGTAGTGTTTTGATTGGATTTGATGGGTAATTCTCTTCTCACAGCAGCTTCTGTTAGCATTTGATATTCTATAACATCACCTTCTGCGAGTGCTTCAATTAGATAAACGACATAAGGTTCCAAGGTGATATTATTATTCTCAACTGCACATTTTAGAAGAGACTTGTAATGGTCGATGACATCTGTACTCAGTGAATGGCAATGTGTAACACCAATGCTTGGATCAGAGGGAATAATTGGTATCAAAATCTTTGAGTTTTTGAAATTTTTAGGTTTGAATTGGAAGACAGAAAAATGTGACGCCTTGACAGTGCAATTTAACTCGTGTTCTTTCCCATTAATCGTCAGTGGACTACTTTTTGGTATAGACGAATTATTGGTTTGGTTCCATTTTCCATTTGACGAAGCTTGCTGAACACTGTATTCAAGCTCATAGCGATCTTTGTTACTCACAAAGACAATTTTGACTTCGTTGCCAGAAATCACGTTAGGTCTTGCTTCTACCTTTGGGTAACTATAGTTTGCCTTTAATTTAAAGGTTAGAGGTTGCTTGTCATAGTTAGTTTCTAGTTTTAGAAGATAACTTTCAGTGATACCATTGGGGATGATTTTGATGTCGAATGTATTTTCTTTTGACTCTACTACTTTTAGCTCTTCTTTTGAAATTCTACCATCACAATCCACTGATTTGATAATTGGTTCGCCTGAATTACAAAACAGTGAAAATCGCTCATTACAGACATTTCCAATCTGTTCTCTGTCATCAAATGCAATAAGGAGAGGTATTAATTCAACTTTTGGCCATGCATAAATAACATTAATAGTGAACTCAAATCTTCTCACTTCCGTCATGGCTCTATCAGTGACGAGAAATTCCATGTAAATTTTGTCTTTACACTCTATTTTCGAAAATAGCTCTATCGGTGGTTCCTGAGTGTTTCCTTTTGGAAATTCTATCGTTTCAGTCTTTGCGGCACTATGCTTGCCTAGCCTCATCGAAGTGGATATTATCAGCGAACAATCTCCATTATTTTTAAAAGCCAGGTCTTTAAAGATCTCTGGAGAATACGAAGGAACGAGGTATCTTGTTACAGCTTTAGACTCTTTAGTCATTATTCTTGTTTTATAATAGACTAAAACCGCAGCATTTTTCGGACAATATTTAATCACCACAGGGAAGCACAATGACTTAGCGAAATGTATGGTGAATTTGATTTCTTCTTCATCTTTGTTGTTTGCATATTCGGTTTGGATTTCATAATCGAGGAAGGTTTCAGCATTTCTTTTCATGATTACTTCATCCACATTGAATTTGAGATTAGCTGAGTAGTTTTCTACTTTCATCCTTAATGGAACTGGATAGGGATTTATTAAACGTAATTTTCTAAATATCGTTTTTCTTGACGCTACTTCACCTAAGTCCAATTCATATTCCAGACCATCACTTTTTTTCTTGAAGCCAATCACAACCCTTGCTGGATTCAGCTCATGGACACGCTTGATAATCTCAATCTGTATTATAACAGAATATGATTTTGACGAGATTTTGAGTTGCACAACATTCTTGAGTTCGCCTAATTCCTCCACGGCATTATCCGGGTGAAAGTAGATGGTTAATTGTTGTTTAGCTTTGATTACTCCATAAGCATGCGACACCTTGCAATATTTGGGTAAATCTATAAATTCGAAGTTGCAATCTTCATCACGATTATCCAAAATGATAAATGATTCCTTGATTGTTTTGGATTTTACATTCATTAGAGACTCACCTAGATCAACTCTCATGACACATTCTTTCGTAAGCAACTCAGGTATCTTCAAAACATTCCCATCTTGAACTTTTACTTTGGTCAGATCAATAAGTAAGTTCCCATCGAACGACAGCATCGTATCAGATTTCACTGCTTTCAATAAACTGCTCGCTTGAGATTTCCTAATAGAAAGATTGTTTGCGGCTGACGTAATCGATTTATGATGCTCTTCTAATTCGTTTTTAATTTCGTGAACAAAGGTGATATACTCATCTATTTTACAAAAATGAATATAAGATAATGTTTGAATTATCAAACACATCTGTTCAATTAGAGGTTTTAGGAAGGCTTTTTTGCCATCGGAATGGTTAAAAAAATTTCGGAAGTTTTCTTTGAACTCTCTAAACATCTCTTTTTGTTCAGTATTCCATACTTCAGATAATGGTTTTAAAGTTAGTCTTGAATGTGGTTTAAAAATAAAGTCATCTGGGTTTTCTACTTTCATTTCGTCTTTGAAATGGCCAGATTCGATTGCCTGAAATTCTCTTTCAAAATCGTTGAAGCACAATAAGCGTTTTTTCAACTCACTGTTACCTGAGATTATTAATTCCAAAGTTTTCTGAAGATCGAGCAAATCTTCATCATCAAAGTTTTCTTTGTTGTAAAAAACACCAGACACATGATCTAAATACTTCTTTATCACATTAAATGCTTTAGACTCACGAGAACTATGTTTTTGATGGGCTAGGTGTTTATGTGTTATTTTTTCCCCTTTGATTGGTTCCACAAGATCACATAACAAAACTTTGTTGATGTCTTTGCTTATTCGTGTTACATACTTTTGGAAGTCATAATCACGTATTTCACACGGTACATACTTTCTACGTGCTTCTTCATTCAACGAAGCTCCTGGGTTGCTAGAGATTACGTAATCCAACCATAACTGGTCGTTTTCATTTCTATTTTGGTACTTTTGTTTGCTTCTTTGTTCTCTTTCTTTACCACTGATCTCGATTTGATGCCTAAAGACAATTCCACCCTCCGACGCGACAAAAATTTCGATAGGTTTCTTGAAGTCGAAGCCTTCGATTTCAAAATCAATGCTTTTATTGATATCAGAATTATACCACTGCGATCCTCTAATTTTGTTCCAAAAGGTCTTCTCTGGATAACGAAATTCAAATTCTTGTTTCAAAGAATCATCAACATAGATACTGCACGTAAGGTCGGATGAGCGGGAACGGTATTTATTATAGTAAGCTGAAGAAATTTGGAATTGTTTTATCGTTAAGACGATTCCGACACGAACATCGAAGTCAGAACAATTGACAAAACAAATGACTTCCTTGAAACGACCAAAATCTTCTATGAAAGTATAAAACTTATAATAAAGGTCGCTGATGTTCTTTTGTTTATGTACATCAAGATCCTGTTGCTGTGCGTTGTCTAGATGTAACATGTTCAAAAATATTATATTGATTTTTTTTCTCACTTTTTCTACTCTCTTTCGGAAACCATATAAGTCACCTTCATATGTTTCTTCAATCTTTTTATTGTGGTCATTAACAAACTTCGTTTCTTGTTGAAAATATTCTTCCATCAAGATATTGGTCTGCCATATTTCGAATTGCTTCATTATTTTTTTCCAACAACCGGCAATCCGTCGAAATTCTTTCAGAAATGAGTCGTCTTTGACATTAATCACGAACTCAGTTAATTTATTCTTAAGGATTAAAAACTGCCCATCGCGAACATCCTCCAAAAATAAACAGTCGAGAGAATTTGCGAAATGTGACTCCAAACAGGTGATATCTTCTGGATTCTGAGCCAAATCCAGAATGCTTTTAATTTTTTCTAATGTTTGAAGGACAAAGCTTTCATATCCCTTATCCCCATCGTAATAACCTGTTGATTCTGCAAACGCATCGATGGCACTGGTCCCCAGTTGGTGGGTACAAGTATCGAGAAAGTTCAGAAAAAGACACTGAACTGAAAATTGACTCATTTTGACTTCACGTTCTTTTTCTATTTCGTTGAAGTGGCATTGAATTCTCCCACGAGCTTCCATCACTTTATACTTTAAAATGATCTCGGCAAAATAAGCAGATATTTTAGATGCAATTTGACATTGTACTTTTAGAGCGCTTTTTACATTACATCTGTTCATATTCAAAGCCTCTACAAAGCCATTCAGTGACGTCTTCAATTGGGTTCCTCTATAACAATCTTGATCACCTTTAAGACCGCGAAAAAAGAAATCAAACATCAAAAAATCAATAATGCAGGAAATACAACGTGTCCAAAAATTGCTTACATGCAAAGACTTTTCGGTCTTGCTAGTACATTTCAAATCATACGTCACTCTTGTAGCTTCGATTAACTTTAAGAGCTTGACAGTTTCATCAGGAGAGAAAATTGTATTCGAAAGTGAAGAATACAATTTTTGCAGATGCTCGGTGAAACCTTTGATGTAATTTGACAAACAAAGCAGGCATTTGACCAATTCTTCCTCTTCATTCTCACTGCCTTCGCTCAATTCGAAACGGTTTAAATATTCGGACAATGCAAATAGGGAAATCACATCGTTTGAACATTCAATACATTCTTTTTTCGTGGTCACTTCTTTAACCAGCAAGGCTTTTTCGCTAAACCCTTTCACTGTTGTGTTAACACCGAGATCATTTAGTTTTGATTGATCCAAATCAGAAATGTGCGGATAGAATTTATTAATAAAAGCCATGACATATCGGCGAAGGTAGGTAATGGTGTGATAGTAGGACATGACGAAAATCGTTGACATCTTTTCCACTTTTGATTCCATCTCTATTATTTTGGAAAAATTCAGTATGAATTTCTCCAAACCCTCTTTTTCTACAAGATTTTCTTCATTGATGTACAGGAAAGGTTTAACGTTTCTGCAAAGATTTTGAAATTGATTGATTACGTCTTTCTCTTCGTTAGACCTTGATGAGCTAAAGAATACCTGATCAAAGCATCGGGAAAGGCTATAGCAGAGACATTTCCCCAAATCAACCAAATCGAAGATGTTTTGAAAAAGATCTGGTGCCGAGTGTTTAAATTTTGAGAATTGATCGAGGAAGCTAATATCCAGTTCAGAGATTGCCTTCGATATACTACTTCTTTTTTGTTCAAAAAGTTCTTTCTTGTCTTCATGTATTGTGTTGTTAATGCTTTTTTTCAATTTCTCATAAAAACCTTGATTCTCAAAACCCTGGTCACAGAACACCGATGATGAATCGATAATAACATCAAATTGTTTGCATGTGTTACGGACCAATTCTAAAAATTGTTGTAACAATTCTTTGCTGTTTTGTTCAATCTCGTCAATGCTTTTGTTTTTCTCGTGTTTCATTTCTCCTTTAAGCTTTTCAATCGATTCCTCCAATTTTTGGATACGAATTTGCGATTTTTCTTTTTGGCATTTAAAATCCTTTTTCG
Source organism: Tiaropsis multicirrata (assembly GCA_032270745.1). Taxonomy (NCBI): domain Eukaryota; kingdom Metazoa; phylum Cnidaria; class Hydrozoa; order Leptothecata; family Tiaropsidae; genus Tiaropsis; species Tiaropsis multicirrata. The sequence goes on from JAUJPO010052537.1 coordinate 10,871, forward strand.
ACTGTTCTTGTTCACCCTTAACATTTTCCTTTTCCTGGGCTGTAGAGTTTTTTCTTGACAATTTGCTTTGAAGACGTTCATATTTCTTCTTGAAATCAAGATCTGCCTCTTGTTCAGATTGTATCAAACTATTGCGATCGGTGATTAATTTGTCAAGGGTTAGCTTTTTGCTGTCAACCTTTTCCAACTCTTCAGTGTGTTTTATGGCCTCTTCGAAGATCTGCTTTATTTCTTTTTCCTTAATCTTACGAATAGAACCCCAACATGAGTGTAGCGTCTTCAAGTTATTAATGTTGGAAACAAAATTGAATGGAGCAGATGTATTCGTGTCAACCTTATCGTCCCTCATTATTCTTTGAAGCAAATCAGCAGTGTTTGACATCCCATTTGTTATAATGTCTACTGATTCATTCGTTAGAACTAGTCCATCAATCTTTGCTCTCATATTTTGGATAAATCTTTCCTTTGAAAACAAGGGGAACGATACAGCAGATCCTGAAAAACTTGAACAAAGGTCCATTAATGACATGTACTCCATCTTCAGAAGAAAAGATGAGTTTCTTGTAGAAAGATTTATGTGTTGGTTCAAAACATGTTTTGCCTGTTGAACCTCTTTAAATCTTGTACTGTACTCCCCAAGTTTGATAGGGTTTTCATGGCCACTAATATCAAGGAAATTTACGACATCAGAAATTGTATATGATTTCAATTTGGTTAAAGCATTTCTTTTCTCTTTGATCAGTCGACAAATCAATTGATCCAACTCTTTGTTTGCTGCGACAATGTTCTTTTCTAGTGCAAATGTTCTAATTTTAACGGTCCTTGTGAAGCAATCAGGAAAATCAATGGTTGATTCCAACTTTTGCATTTCTTCTAAAAAGTCAGCAACCTCCCAATTTCTGCTAATCAATCCCTTGATCTCTTGAATTAATGATACCGCAATTTTAATATTTCTACATTTCGTCAGATTGACAAGCTGATTTGTAAACTCATCTATATCAAACTCAAACTTAGACTCAAAAATACTGAAATCGAATTCTGGACACGAGTTAACTCCCGAAATCTTTTTCTCATCTAGGGACGTTAGGGACGTGAATGAAAAATCTTTGGGAGGTTGAGGAGGCTCATCAATACCATTAATTGAAAATACATCCATATTTTTATCACGATCTGCAGCTTCACAACAATTTTGAATTTTTTTTTCGATCTCATCTATTTCGATAAATTTGTTATTAATTTCGTTTTTGACCTTAATATTGCTGATACTGGAGATCAATTCAGTGATTTTAGGAAGAAATTCGTTGAATCCATGCTCCAATGCTTTTTGGTTTAATACCTTTAACTTTTCTATGAGTTGGACCTTTATTAGCATTTCAATTTTCTGCTGATCTGGTTTCAGAGAACTATCATTCTGAGTTAGTAGAGTGACACTTTGCCGGACATCTTCCTCGTCAAAGTCGAAGCGTAATTTTGAATACCTGTCACCTATCAAATTTTCACTCAAAAACTGGTTGTATTTGTATTGAAAAAGATGAATGGATGTATTTAGAGCAGTTTTCGTAACTGGGCCTTCCATCAGCACAGCAGCAGAGGAAGAAATTTGGTTCAGTGGTTCAAAAAGCTCACTTGTTGCTTTAGAAACAAACTCAAAACTTTCAATGTTCTGGAAGGATCTTTCTGATTCTTCATATCGGCAAAGTTCATCTATGCTTGTTTGGCATTGGTTTAACAGATTTCGAGCTTTTACAAATCTTTCAATTTCGGGAAAATTTGACGAGTTTGACATCCGCAATTCGTGAATGAGATCTATCCCAGTAAGTTTCTCTTTATTTTCTTCGAATATTATATTCAGGTGAGCAGCTTCAAGATACGATGTTGGTTGAATATATTCTTTCATTGTTGCAAGCTCGCGCGTTATTTTAAAACCAATTTCGTCGAAAGATTCCTTCAATGCTTTTTCATTACCATCTTTGTTTTTAGCTTCTAATTGTGTCAGTAGATTATTAAAAGCTTGAAATGTTTCAGTGATCGAAAAGGAATTCGATAGCTGGTTATTCTTTCTTCTGTGCTTTATTTTTTCGATGTATCGTCGAGTTTCTCTTTCCATTTCTTGAAGTTCGTCTTTCCGAATATCCAATTCACTTGTACATTCAAATTCTCTGGTTGGATGTTTTAAATACCAGATCACGTATGAAGCAACAAAGAGATTTTTTGATTCAAACGATCCTGGAAGATTTAGTTTCACTTTTCGTAATGTTGGTTTGATCTTAAGTTTTTCATACGCCATTTTGAGGAACTTCGGTAGGGATGATATTTTTGACATCGTAAAACAAGTAATTTCAGCTTTGGACGGTGTGCGTTTGACGTGTATAACTTCACATCCACTTGTAGATATAATCAAATAGTCCAGACATTCACGATCTTTAGCTAGTGTAATGTAATCAATGTCATCACTTTCAGATAGAATTATTCGGAATTGCTGATGTGTGTGGGCTTCTAAGGCTATTTTGAAAAAATAAACGACATCGATAATTACTTCAACATTATCTTCTCAAAGCACATTACCAAACATTGGTAAATGATAGAAATCCAGGTATTTCTGTTCGTTGAATTTAGAAGTCCAATTGACAATCAGGTCAATTCGTATAAGGTTCTTCAGTTCTGTTACCATTTCTTTGCATTCTTGGTAGAGATGGCTATCAATTTTGAGAGCAACCTTTATCTTCTTCACCATCAACTTAAATATTTCCTCCATACACTTCTTTTGTTCGTCGAAAAGTTGCTTTAATTTCGATAGACAATTCATTCGAGTTAAATATGTGACATTGATCGAATTAATTGGGTCAAAGTAAAAAAATTGAGGTATCTTGCAAACAAATGCCAATTTTAGCACCATGAACTCTGTTTTGACAAGAATTTCCAATATTTGCTGCTCTTCGGAAAAAATTGGCCATTTCTCTAGAATTTGATGAATGGAACTTTGCCTTGTGTCAGCACTGGTAATAATTGGAAGCCTGTAAACAGCCTCTAAACTACTGATATCAAAAGCTAGTTTTTGAGATGATTTTGTTTCCGCTGGATCATTCTCCAATTTCGATAAAAGCTTTGCCATAACGTCCAACAAAACTCTAAAGTTGGAATTGTTTAGAGGTTCCAAGTAATTAACAAAAGATGAACAATTTGATATTTCCAACGTCAATGTTTTGAGTTCTTTGCATTGACTTAAGTGTTGATCATTTTGATTACATTGCTGTAAAACATGCTTCAAAACGTGTAAAGATGTTGCAAGGTGTTTCGTGTATTCTGTTGTTGACTTGATGATTTGACAACGTCGGTCAATATCCATGAAAGATGTATTCATGGCGTAATTGTAAAGCACTGTACATATCTCTGCAGTGAGGCTCTTAACGCTGCTGGTCAAATAGTTTCGTGTTTTTAGTTTCCAAGACTTGTCTGTTGCACACAAGAATGTTTCAAGGGATGCGATCACTTGCGATTCATTTTCTATCTTTCCAACAATGAACTCTAAACTTTGAATGAGTTCGTTTATGATAATTTGTGGACACTTCAATCTAACATCGTCGATGTTAAGGGTTAAAAACTGCTTGTGAATGAAATTTACTATGTTACAAATCAGCTCCCCAGCTAATGAATAAATCACTGCGATCGACGAACTTTCTATGAAAGATGTTTTGGCTACAGATTTGAAAAAATATTTTTCTTCTTTCAGGGCACTAATATAACTTGAAATCATATGTTTTTTACTCTCCGCATCTGTAAGACCATCGCAATAGGTGCTCTGGACTGCTAACGTCAATGTATTCAAGAGATCGGTGTCGCCACCATTCAACATCCTTGACTTGACTATTTTTGATGCCATTAAAAGATTCCAGATGTTGAAGGAGTAGCCTTGTAAAGTTTTAATTTCTTTTCTCTCTAGTGACTCGGTAGCAGCAAAATGAAGCTTCAAAATAATGTTTGCAATATTTTTAGGATGCCCGACTCCAATTAGGTCCTCAACGAGAATGTCGTATGCTTTGCACTTTTCAA
>JAUJPO010052548.1:0-14916 GCA_032270745.1 Tiaropsis multicirrata
AATTTGAGTGCTTATTCAGCAAAATTAGCGAGCCAAACAGTGGGCCAAACGGTAGGCCAATTGGCCCGGGCCAACTTTCTGGGCCAGCTTTTGTTCAAACCCAAAAAAAACTTCAAGCTGTGCATTTTTTGTGATTAGTGTATTTTTATAGTGTTCTTCCCCGGATTAAGGGCCAGGGAATGTATAGGGACATGAAGGGATACCTTAAGGGTATTTAATTTCGCGATTTTAGTGTAAAAATCGCGAAATATCGCGAAATTAAATACCTTTAAGGTAGGTAGATGAAGTATGAGGGTATGGGGAAAGCTTTATTATAGTAACAAACCTTGTATCTTATCTAAACTTGAAAAGTAGTATTAACCCTTTCGCAGCGAGGGGGTCCTTAAATGGACCCCTTCAGTTTTAACATGATATTTATTTACAGAGAAGACTAAGCACTTCAATTTTTGCAAATAAAATCGCATTTCGCGGTTCGCTCGTTTCTGAAGTTGTCGCAGGAATTTATTTTCGTGGTTGGTCCCGGTAACAGATAGAAAATGACTATAATAATGGCAATACTTTTGTTCTTTTGTGGGTTTTAGACTGATAAGACTGAGAGAAAGGATTACATTGGAAGAAATAAACACAATATACTTTGTAAACTCAATTTCAGTAGAGATAGTTATCCATGTTGGTGTTTTTACTGAGTTCCCTTAAGGTATTTGGAAAAAGTACTAAAGTCAGTCCAGTGTGGGGCGCATGTTCGACTATAGATTATGGCTTTCACAAAATTCAAGTTAAGTTGATAGAATAAAACGAGTCTTACTTTAGTTTTTTTTTCTTTTAGGTAAGATGAAAGCAAAGAGAAAATCCAGCAATGACTACATAGGTAAGTTCATCGATTTGGTTATTACAGCTGATTACATCATTGACTTTTTTCTTTTGAGTCAAATCTAAAAGTGTATTTTCTGCATGGGTATGATGATCCTAATTGCTTTTACTCTTTTACTATCCAGGTGCCAAAGTCAAACTCCGCAAAAAAGTGAAAGCAGATTACTTTGGTGAGTCATAAAATACCACTTTTCAATTTAAAATTAAAAAGTTTCAATTACGGATTGATCTTACATGAACTTTGCAGGTAAAATTTGACAAGCTAGCTAGTAATCATACTAATAATATCATCTATACAAACCAGTTTGCGTCAATCTCTACCATGTGAGGTGATTTGGGTACCATCATTTTAATACAAGAGTGGGGAGATATGTCAGGCACCGTGGTGTGGTAGTGATACTTGTCAGATTCGACCTTGCTAGAATTTACTCTTTCCCCGTGTCTTTTGAGTGTGGCTACTCTACGCCATCAACTGTGTGTTGTAGCTCAGAGCGAGCAGAGTCTGGTAAATGCAGTGATTTCCTCATTATAGGATAGTGAACGCTCTCATGGGACAGAGTCTGTTCCGCTTATTGAGTACATCCCTTTCTGTCATACGTTGAGCATTTAGTTGAATCTACCATAAAATCTAAAGTTTGTAACAAAATTGCAAATTACTGATTACTTTTGTAAATCGTTTTAGAATCGGCTGAAGATTCGGAAGGGTTGGATGATGATAGTTCATATGAATTTAGCCCAAGGTCGGAATCAGAAACAAGTGACGAAGAAATGCCCCCATGCAAAAAAAAACAAAGATTGATTCAGGTATCATTGATTTTAAAATGTTGAATTACTCTTGGGTACCTAGGGTAATAGGGTGTATAATGAAATGGCTTTTTTATAGAATTCAAGTTTGGACAATTGTTTCTGATAATTTAACCTTATACAAGACAAAACGCAGTTTTGAGACATGCATTAGGGAACCAAGGAGGGCCTTAACACTTCTCTTTGATCATTTTGCATACATTCCATGGTAATGGATCGCTGTGCTTCTCATTCTAACCCAAAATGTTCAGTTTAAAAAATTTAGGCGAATCTTTGGTTCTTGCCACATTTCTTGGAAAAAGGTTCAAAACAGGGTCAAAAAGTGTTGGAAAGTTTTCTGGGGAAAATTTCTCAGAAGGTAACAATGAAAGAAAATGCTGAAGTTTTAGCTCTATATCCTAAATGGTTTTCAAGATATGACTGATTGAATATCAAATTTTCTTGGGAAGTTTTTTACAATCGAGTTTTTCTGATTGCCAGCATAAGGTTTAAATTAGAAAAAAACATCCTTCCATATATCTCCAATCAATTTAAAGAATATTCTTAGATCTTTATTTGTTATACAAACTTCTTTCTTCAATCAAATAAAAAAGTTGAAAAAACAAACTAGAGTGTGTCAAGAAAAAACTAAAAAATGATCATATTTTCTCTTCGAGTCTTTCTTTCCAGTCCATATTACTCAGGGCTCTTGACTGGTATTTTAAAGTGTTCCTAAGAGAAACAAATTCTCCAAATTTGATGGTGTTAATCTATTGCGCCGTTTGGCACAAATCATTTGGAGGATCGTGTATCCTCTTTCCACTGGAGAGGTGTTGGCTGCAGTGCACAACAATACTTGAAGGAACTTTGAAGTATTTTGGAACTCCAAAATATGGTTAGCCAAAAATGATATGATTGCACTTATTGATCTGGCTGCTGTTTGTTGAATTTGGCAGCGTTGACTTGAGCAATTTTATAGTACAGCTGTTAATTATATATAACACTGAGAGTGTTTCAATCAAATAATCTATTAATATCATTCCAATTTGAAAAAAACAAGAAAAATGGGAAAAATAGATTTTTCAGGTGGGGGTTGGAAGGTTTTATAAATTTAGGTGGGGATTGAGTCCTCCTCAATCTTCAGGGGGGGGGGGGGTAAGCCTATGCAGGTGGGGTGACTTTTTTTAAGTGGGTTGGAGGGGTGTTGCCCACTATGCATTTTAAAGTTTTATAGATGACTTATAAAATGTAGATCAAAGTTTGCTTGATAATCTTAGTCTGCTGGCGGAAAAAGTTTCAAAATTAATCTATTGTTGTGGATGTCCAACCTTATTCTACCTAGGGACTTTCTTAGGTGCAATACTCTAAGAATAATAATAGTGCAGCCCAATTACAAAATTCAATGTTTTAATCATGCACCGGCTACTGTGCTCAATACAGTGGTTTCTCATTAGGATTTGTCCTTTTTAAGTTGCCCTCGCACGCTGAAAATTCCCATTGCTTAAACGTAGCAGCTTGATTATTGTATATTTTTATTTTGCATAGGGAGAAAGAATTTCAGATGGAACAAACAGCAAGAGCATGCGTTGTCAAAAGCATTCAGTGCGTTCATGAATGCTACAAGCGAAAAGTCAAAACCTGGTAAGAATTCATTTTTGCAACAACAAAGGCTGAACCCGAATATAAACTCTCGTTTATCGTTCGTTGGTATACTCTGTACGCATTGTGTGTTTTGCACTCCACTTCATTTTCTTGATATTCATTTTTATGATGCCGCCTGAATTTCCCACAAAATTTCAACCGCACTTCGTGACGCTTGTTTACGCTTAGTTTGAAAAATCTCAAACTAGAAATTGCGAATGGCAACAGACCCTCGGAAATGATCGTTTGAATTTCCCGTATATATCGTTTCTGTGTACAGACAAGCTGAACCCTTGACAAAATATAACGGGCTAAGATTTTGCAAAGAGGCCGGATCTTAGAACTACCAAGTATGTTTCAGTCGTTTTTGCCGATTTTAGATCTCAAAAATTAGCCACCTGGGGTGTACAAACATTTTCTGGAAGAGGTCATTTCTATTTTATTAGCATTTGTTAACACAACCTCCCCCTCCCTCAAGAAGCATCCCAAAAAAAAGTTAGGAAAATCATGCGAAGGCAGGGATGAGATATTTTTTTTCTATTTTTTAGCCAAAGCATTGATGCAGGATTTCGTTGATGCAGGATTTCGTTGATAAATATGGTGACGGTTTCATGACGATCAAAAATGTGGAAGTGAAGATCAATAATGAGAGATCGAAGGTCTTAAAAAATATTGCAGAATTGAAAAAGTCCGTGAACATTTAATTGCAAGTGATCTTGAAGATGAAAGAATTGTTCATGATTTTTAATTTAAACACGACTTGTATTCGTTTTCAAAGATTTTGGAGGCCTAGAATTTCTAAGACCTGAATTGTTTTAGTTAGTTCTTACAGACAACAAATGTGTAATGGCCGCGCATACTCTGTTATTCCTGATTGTATGGATGGGTCAAATAGCAGTTTTTCAACACCTCTGCCCCTGAAAGAGGTACTTTTGTATTTTGTTATATTGTTTCTTCATTGTTTTTTCGGTCTTTATGTACCGACATTTTATTATTTTTACTAGTATACTAGGTACTTGTGTATATAGGCTGGACAAGTTGTTTTTGGACAATTTTTGGCTGCTGATTCCGAAAATCATACTCATTTTGGCTGCAAATCAATATTTAGCCTTTTACCCCTATGTACTAATTTTGCCAGAATGCCCCAAAATAGGCATTTCTGTGTGGAGCTTGTACCCGCTGTTCTTTGACTATATTTTGGTAATGTATGGGTTTCTTTGGTCTCAAGGCCTCGTAATAGGTCATTGATGATAGCATATTCTAGCAAACTTAGTGCATAAGGGTAGCATGCTGAATATTGATTTACAGCCAAAATGAGTATGATTTTCGATATCAGCACCAAAAAACTTTGAAAAACAACTTGCGTCCTGGCTAAAGTGTGGATTGTGTTCTCCCCCTTATATAGGTATCAGGTTATTGGACCTACCTGGAGGTCATATAAATTAACCGTTGTTCGTTCGTTCGTCTGTTCGCTCGTCCGATTTTAGCCAAAAATGGCCTGAAAAGAGGTTTTTGGGAGTTTTCTCAAAATTGATTCATTATTTTTTCAGATTTTTTGCACAAATATGGTCAAACCTATGATATTATTTTTTTAAAGTGCTCTTTCCCAGGTATAATAGCTGTAATTCGTTCGCCTATTAATTTAGCTATGCTCATTCATTCGTTCGTTCATTCTTATGGTGTTAAGGGTTAATTTTATTTTTTAACCAGGTAGGGCCATAAAATGTATCCTTTGTTTTGTATTTGGTTTCGCTTAATTAAAAACACAAAAGCAAGCACGGTGCATCTATTCTGTTCTTTGTTTTGCGTTGTTTCGTTCATAGTTTGCTGTTTTGTTTGTTGTCGGTTGGCTTTTTTTGTGAGATTTGACAAAAATATTTTATAGCTAAAATATGTATTTTTTTAGAGAGTCCTTTTCTATATTTATGAGAAGATTTTTAATGTAACGTCAAAGGCGTTTCATTCATTTGTCACATTTTCTGTATAAGCGACCGAGTTGCTAAGAGCTCAGCCCTGAACCAAAAATCTAAACAACTGGTTTTGCATCTCTAACTCTGAAATTGGGAAACTGAGAAGCAACTCTTAGACAGCAATCTCAGCCCTTAATATTTTTCTGTAGATCTCGTTATTGTACAATGTCGTACAATTTTAAATTTGAAGTATGAGAGAATTCTGTTTTTGATTCAATCGTTTTAGCTACGAAAAAAGAGTCTACACTGATAGTAACGGTATTGCATTGTCTCCTTTTAAACTGCAGAAGAAAATCAGACTGCAGCCTAATATGCTTAGGAAAAGTTCATTTTCGGCTTCGATGCTTAGAAATCTCAAACATTTGATAGCGAGGGCGCTGCGGTGTGATTATTAGCATGAGCTAAAATTAGCTTTTCATTTTATATGAACGTCGACTAAAAGTTACAATTTGAACTACTGAGAAAACGTACTCAAAGTCGACAAATTTGAAGTCGACTTACATGCTCAAAATTTACTATGAAAACGTTAAGTCGACAAAATGTAGCATTTTCTCAATAACTTCTTTATTATTCATTTTTTCACAAAATCAAAGAAATTCATACCGTCTAGCAACCAAGGTCGACACTTTTAAGCCTTCTCTGTGTAGTTAGCACATGTCGACTTACCGGTCGTAATTAAATGATGTCGACCTAAGTAATGATTTAACGTATTATAAATTACTAAACTATATGTGTGGGAAGTTTCAAAGCATATTTTTTGGCGATGCTTGAGATACAGCTGGATATGATTTTTAATGTGAAACTTTGAGTGTCAAGCAAATGGGGACTGATTTTCAATATCCTTTGCACAATTTAATAAGATTTATGTAATTCAAATTTTAGAAGTATAAAATCATGCCTGTTATCAGCCTTACTAAACCAACATTTATTATTTGGATGAGAAAGAAAAATGAGCTTGGATATGCTCAAAAAACACATAGTGCATTTGCACATCATATTTTGGCGCAGTTTGATACTGTTGGTGGCGCTGTTGAAAGTTCCTCCTCTTTGTCAAGTGAGAGTGTATCCTCAAGTGAAACAGAGGAAGAAATCATGGCTGATGTTGTTGATCAGGGAGAAGAAGACTGCACAGTGGACATAACTGGTGGATTGACTACTGAACATGATGACAATGAAGTGGAAGATAATCTGTCTCCTATTAATACCGTTGCTTGTTCAAATGATATAGAGTAAGTGATTTTCTTTACAAACAATGAACATGTAGCTAAATTATAGCCAAATTGTAGCTAAAACTTTGTACAAAACAAATCAAAAGCTGTCGCATCATCATGACACACACAACTCAACATATATAGATGAATTTTTTTGTAATTTTTTTCAAAGGAAGTATGACGTATAACATGAACAGTGTTTGAGTTCTTTATTTTTAAAAGATGTGTTAATTTAACTTTATTCTAAATAAAACAATCAAAATTGCTTGATGAACGTCATATTGACGTTTAGAGGGGGTAGGGGTTTTTCAACCTGACGTTCGTTCTGTGGCAAATGTTACTTTCCATATTTTTCTTTTTCTTTCATTAACCAAGATCACATACGCCATTTTTTAAACAATTTTAAAAACCCAAAACAAACGGCTCGTTGTTTATGTCTTATATTTCCTTGGTTTAGACGGTCCGCACGGCCCTTGAATTTTGCAGACGGTCTGTCTTTTTCATTAATGAAATGCCATTATCATATTGATTTTGATTGCGGAGATAACTAATTACCTCAACTTAAAACAGAAAAAGTTTGGAAGTTATCTCCGTTATATTCAAAATGTTAATTCGGAAACAATGTGCGAGCGGTAGCGAAACTAAAGATGGCTGATGAAACTAAGATGAAATTGAAACTCAAGATACTCTGAGTAAATTTTTGTTCTGACATTTATTTTGTTTTTATTGGATTTCATTCAGTCTGGAATTTACTTTTTTCAGCTTTTGGATTTTAATACTATTCAAAAGCAGTGAAATTCCTGGATATTTCAATACTTTTTTTAAAAAATTTGTCTTAGTGTCCATTTTGCATTTTTTTTATTTGAAAATTCCTGATGTCCACTGATATAGGATATTTTTCTGTAATCTTCAAATGGTTGTGTCGTAAGTCCTGAACAAATTTTCATATTTTATCTTTCAGATCACTCAATGTAACACCTTATGAGGCTTTGAATTGTACTCCACATGACCAAGGTTTGAATTATTTCTGATTTTTTTTCAATCATCACTAAAACTATGAATATTTTTCTTGGACTATTATCACTCTTTCAACAGGAAAAGATTTACCCTGGCTTTAGAAATGGATCTGTGCACGATGACAGCCCTCCGTCCAATTTCTTGTGTTTTACCATAAGCAAAATGTGTTAAATATATGACCCTTATGCTGAATTAGACTAAAACTTTGAAATTTCTCTGAATTTTTCATTAAATTAAAGGGAAATGCTTTTTTCAGGAATATTTGATGACCAATTTTACTCAACACCACGTGGGGAAAGCAATGATTACAGTAATCTGTGAGTACATTCATATTGAAATTTGAATTGCTAGAAATTTTATGGCGCATACTGCTGGGAAACTCTGACACTCAATCTTTATCAAAGGTTTCTGACAGTTCAATTGAGTACATGCTATCATGGTTGAATATATAAGTCCAAAAACACATACAGATCTTTCTTTTTTCTGTCAGCTAATGATGGTCTCTTTTCATTATCATATCTGATTTACCATCATTTTATTTTTCAGAACTGCTGACAGTGAAAGAACATTAACGGCTTCAAACATATCACACACGGAAATAAGTGACAGTTTCTACGAAACTGATACTGAAACTGATACTGAATCAGAATCAGAGAGTCTCCAAAGTTCCAGCGATGACCAAGAATCTGACACTGAACAAATAGAATATATTGCGTATGTTTGTTTAAACTTGTCGTTCAGTTCTTTGTTAAATTTAATCATGTACAGCCTACATGTCTTTTTTTATAAGCATAATTATTTTTCTGTCACCAAATTGAGTGCAAAAATAGCAAGCTCTTCATTCACTGAATTTTCCAAGGTTCATTTAAAATGGAAAAGAAAATGAATACCTAAGTACACAACTAATGGCCAATGACCAAAGCTCACTGATATGCTTATGATATGCTTATTTTTTCACCAATTCCAGGTCTCAGTATGCTTATAAACGTTATGCTTATAAAAAGAAAAACATGTATTCAAATAACATTTTCAAATTTTTTACTATAGTCATAATGATGATGAAGAGGATGATGATGTAGATTTCAATATCTCGCTTATCAAGGACAGACTGGTAGAATATGACACTCTTCCAGCAAATGAAATTGACAGTGCAGACAACAAAGATTCAAGTCTCCCTGTCAATGAACCAATTGATCCAGATGGTACTATTATGGAACCAGTCGATATGTCCATTGGTACTATAAACGAGTCTAACGCAATTGGTAAGAATATTTTTATGCACAAAATCTCAATTCTTCATTCCATACAATTAACACTTACACAAGTTGCTCGTACTAAAATCAAAAAAATAAGAATCTCATTTTACTACTGTATATAGTATAATAAGAAATGTTTCAGGCTTCTCTTTTGCTATCAACTAAGTTCTTATTCTGCTCATCAAATTTGCATTCATTGCATCTTTTTAAAATGATCTGTCTTGTTTCCTTCTATTCAGAGCTACCATTGGAGAGTAACCTCACAGAGTTCAAAGGAAAGTTATCAAATCTTTACCACAACATGTGCTCCATTGATACACAGGAATCCAAGTTGGTAGAGAGAGAACGTGTTATGGTCTCACTTGAGATGTTACTTGAACTAAAAGGTGACCGATGTAGAGAGTGTAATGAAAAGTTGGATTTTGAGTGGCGTCGAAGTGGGGCTGTTAAAACTTTATGGTGGACTTGTCCATCAGACCATGTTGGTCGTTGGTGCTCTTCTGAGATAATAGATAGACGACACACTACCCCAATTTATTTAAATAACATTTTAATTACAAGTTCTATTGTGATCACTGGCAATAATTGGCTGATGTTTTACCATCTATGTAAAGCCATAAACCTGGTAATACCATCCAAGTCAACCTTTTTCAAGAATCAGAGGTTTTTTGTTTCTCCAGAAATTAAATCTTTTTGGGAGGAAATGATTACCGAGTCAAGAAAGATACTCTCCATGTATAAAGACATCAGCCTTAGTGGTGATGGCCGCAGCGATTCCCCAGGACACTGTGCCCAATATTGCACATACGTCCTCATGGAACATTTGTCAAAGATGATTGTTGATCTTGAGGTGTTAGATCAAAGAGAGACAGAGGGAATATCAACAAGGATGGAGAAAGAAGGACTAATTAGGCTGATGACAAAATTAAAAGGAGAGATTGACATCTGCGAGGTAACCACTGATGCTTCCTCAACAATCATCAAAGCTTTGAAAGATTTGAAAAAGGCACACCCAGAAGAATATGCTAAATTATTTCATTCGTTGGATGTCTGGCATAAGTCAAAATCGATACGAAAAGCTTTGGCAAAGGTGTGCAAAGCAAAGGAGAATGAAAACTTGATCGAATGGATTGAGCCAATCATCAACCACTTTTGGTACTGTGCTCAAATGTGCAATGGAGATCTTGAAAAGCTCAAGGTAAAACAAAATCATCTTAAAATACAGTCTAAAATTTTGAAACTAAACTAAAGGCTAATTAAATTTACTCTCATTCAACCCATTGGTTCTTTACTATTGTAGGCCTACAGTCCCTGTAATTTGGGGTTCACTGAAAAATGTATACAACCCACTGCAATATTAGGTCCCTCTGTCTATTAAATTTGAAATTTCTGCCCTCTCCATCTACTGGGAGGGGGGCTTGATCCCTGTGTAATTGATATAGATGATTTATCTTTTACAGGACACCTGGATTGGAGTGGTTCATCATGTATGCGGAGAGCATGAGTGGGCTGAAGGAAAATGTTTGCATGGAAAATTAGATGAACAAAACAAAACTCCTCTTTCAAAGAGTTCAAAATCCATGGAAGTATTGCGAAATGCCCTTCTTGACAAGAAGTTGATGGACAGCCTGCAGTATTACACCAAATTTCGGTAAATCTATTTTTCATTATGAATAAATCAACATCTATTACTATTTACATCTGCACCCATATGAAAATCTACATCTGGTAAAATCTTTTAAAATTACGATTAATTTGATAGCTGAGAAGTTTTGTTGGCTTTTTATATTTTAGACTAGGCATCGAGCACTGGGTTTTATAAAGGTTGGGATGCTTGTCTTCCAATTCTACTGACTCAACAAGCAGCAATCGTTTCGACAAGACAAAGTCAAATAGTTTATAATTGTGTAATTTCACTTTTTAGTCATACTGGCGATCTGGAGAGTTTTAACTCGATGCTCCTCAAGTACGCCCCAAAACGTATGTCTTTTGATTACCAATATTATACGGACAGGATGCATCTCGCAGCAATCGATCACAATATTCACCTTTTCCGAAAGCCGTTGAAATCGAAAAAAGGCAACCCAATGTACAATAAGAAGTTCAACAAACGCTCCAGAAAATTCTCACCCCAAGCTTTGAAACAGCCAAAATTGTATCCACACCTTCGTGTTTTGTTATCTAAAATTGTTAAACGTCGAGTGGACCATAAAGAGACTTTGGCTCGAACCCCAAAGCCGGTACGACCAAGGGATCCAACGTTAATCTCGCCAACCCTTGGAGGTGAGCCTCCTAAGACTGCTGACTTAGTTGCCGCTCACATATCTCGCCTGAACAAACAATCGTAATTTATTCTTTTGTATATTTTAAAAGTAGAAATTAAAAGTATCAGTTTGTAACGCCTGAAGTTCACACGAGATTCAATGAGTTTTTAGGTGAAGAAATATAAAAATAAACCACTGTTAGCTTTGCTTCGATCAATAAGAGCAATATTTTTCGATTCTGTATCTTCAAATTTCATTACATAACTCGTATAGTGCGGGCACTCGTGTATGTCAAGAGATTGTCAATATTTGTAAATTTTGATACATTCATTGTATTTTTTGTGGCATATTTTCTACAATTTTTTATATGTCAAAGAAACTGCCGTACAATGAAAGCATTTTAATAATACAGATATTACTTTAGCTCCTAGTGAGCATATACCTTATTTGTCGATTGTTCTAAGGGGTCATCCATATAGTACGTACGCAGTGAAGGGGGGGGGGGGGAAGGTTTAGCAAAAGCGTATGTCTATTGTTTGAATAACGTCATTTCTATTGTTCTCTGTGTACAAGGGGGGGGGTGTCAAATATTAGGAAAATTCTTGCGTACGTACGTACTATATTTTTTGATGGTTTGACGGATATTGGGTACCCCTGAAACCTGAAAATTAGCTCTCTCAGAAAAAAATTCGTTCATCGGGTTGGAGGAGATATTATTTTTTAATGATATACCCCCTGGACATTTCCATTTTCACCCCTTTTTATCCCTGGTCAAGCATCATGGACACGACAGTTTTCAAAAAAATTTCAGCACCCCTGGACAATATCTCCCTACCCCTATGGACGGCTTTCCTTCTGGAAAAGCCCAATACCGGGTTGGGTGTTTGATTGATAACTTTTGAGATTTTCAGCTTGGAAAAATTTATTACCCGACCGGAAATGTTTCAAAACATTGAAAAAATTCACTCGATTTAGTAAAATAATGGCCTAAAAGAGGTTATACTTAGCTTCATGTCGAAATTGTATAAAGTAGAGGGCATTTTGTAAAATCTTGATTTAGTCAAAGCACTTGTTTATATGTTACCTTTTTTGGAAATCGAAATGGAGATATTTTTTCGGTCACTAGTGTATTTTGCAGACCAAAAAATTAGCCAGTAACTTGAAAGCTATTTGTGAGGGAAATTTGAAATTTGGCATTAATAATTGAGATTATAAAATTAAACTATTTTGCATATCAATCATCCCATACCTCAAAGAGAGATGATAAGGATTTGTAACTTTCTTATCCATACTCCATATACATCTAAAATAAATAAAAAAATTACAAAACAATATATATATATAAAAACTTATGTTTTAGTTAGATAAAATAAAAAACCAAGAATGCATACAGTGTGTTCTGAAGAGTGAAACAGATTCTAAAGAACAATTTATAATTTCTAGTTATTTTTCCAATTTACTTTTTTACTAGACCTCATAAAAGGTAACATAAATTCTGTTTCTTACGACTTTTTTTCTGTAGACTGTACAATAATGCTCTATTCACAGTATAAAAAATTATAATATCTATCTAAAAAAATACATAAAAGTGCTCTTATTTACAGTAAAAATGTGGTAATGTGGTAAAAAAAATTGATGCCAAATTGATTTGTTCTTGGACAGGCAAAGTAGACAAGGGAAAGCAAATAAACTCAGACCAAAGCTATGCTAAAATGGCAACAAAAGCAAGTAAAATAGAGTAAACTGATCAAACTTTCATCAAAGTGAATCTCAAAAAATAAAACAAAAGAATAAAATTATGATCAATACCTCTAATGTGTAAAGAAAAAACAAAAACCCTGCTGATATCAGTGTCAATTTGGTTTAAAACCCATATATGTCCCATCCGGACTAGGGAACTCAGCTCGAACCTTCAAAACAGAGCATGACGGAACAACTCTTCTATCCCCCTTGGTGAGTTTCCCGAACTTCCAAAGGGTAAACTGTCTGTAGGCAGCTTTTCTAAGTTTCCCCGACTCAAAGTTCCATTCTTCTGCCCTTACATCAGACCTGGCTTTGATGTTCATAACCAGGTTATCTTTATCAAGACAATACTTTGCGAATAAGGGATATTTTGTTACACAGTTTTTTCGCTGGCAACACTTGTTTTCGACCAGAGTGAGCATTTCTTTGCAGTTTCCACATTTACACCATGGAGGTGAAGTGCCTGCAGGTGGATTTGGTTCGGGAGAGTCAGGATCTGAAGCAGCAGCCAATGCATCTTGAATACTCTTCAGCGAGCCCATGCCTTGATTATTAGTGATTTTGATTATCTCAATGAGTTGGCTTCTCGTTAGTGTGTCCAAATATGACTATGAAAAGGGAGAAATACATTAGAGGTGAAATAAGCAATAAATTTTCAAATGTCACAGACAGAAACTCTTTTCTTACTTGATACAAAATACTGTCCAGTTGAAAGATCTACTGTGATTTTACAATTTTACAAATATGATATACTCTGCTTTACCATCCAAATTTTCAAGTGAATACAGTGACAGTAGGGAAGAGTGAAAATTCTGTGAATACCTTAATATTTTTGTCTTCTTCATCCAGCTCTTCTTCCATTCGAATCCATCCGTCAGGTTTATCGCTTGGTGCTGGTACAGATGGTGCTTCCTGTAGACAAATTATGTAAAAAATAATTAACGTTTTACTATCGCCAAGCTATAGAAAAATTTCACATAACATCCACAAATCAGCGGACTCATCTAACTAAAATCAAAATACAATTTCAAAATGCTATTTGTTCTCTAAGTTTGCTGAACATAATTTCAATAATAAATACCAAACTTGAAACTAAAACTCCAACCATAAGAAATAGAGGCGGAAAAAATGGTAACTGAAATTATACCAACCAGTTGGTGCAGACTGCTACACTAAAAACACATACATTGCCTTTCTCAGTTTCACTTTTCTTAATTATAAAAAAATCAAAAGTTAAACTTACTTTGTCAGTAACTTCAAGTATAGCAGATTGCGTAATGGGTCGACCATTTTTACAATGGTTTTTTATCATCCCCTTGCTGCCCTTCTTTCCACATTGACACAATGCCGTACATCGATCACCTCTAGTCTTGCAAGGACAGCCCGTGCTTTTCTTACCATCCTTCCTTGCTTTGCCATCTTTCCTACTGCAAGTTGTGTTGCATGAACAAAATAGCTGAAGAAGTAAAAAATAGAGTGAATCAGGCTAGCTACAAATATTATTTACACAATAAAAAAGAACCTTTTCATCTACCAATATCCATTTTATAATTAATGGAATTGAACATTTAGGATAAGCCCTATTCCTTTCATATAGTTTTAATATTATTTTGATTGAATAAAGATAAAAGAGCAGCAGTTTGTTAATGATTTTCAGTCTATGAACCAGGGGAAAATGGAAATTTCTATTATTTATTATTCATAAAAGGTTTTAAATGTATCTACATTCTAATTTGGTGTTAGTTTACCTTGTGTTGAGCTGGGTTTTCAGTCATTCTTGTGATGCTTTATGCTGTATGTCTGTATAAGTTCGTGTTATTTTCATTGACTGAAATGTTCGCAGCTCACGCTACCATTTTGGCGCGATAATCGCATTGAATTTTTTCGGCCAATCAGATTTTACTTTTTAATCACGTGTCAAAACAATAATATTATGATTTACTGTAGCAATACACTATTCCTTTAACCTGATTATGAAAACATGGTTATTAAAATAACTTTTTATCACCATTTTAGATTTGGCACTGAGTGTAGGGATTTGGGGAATTGAATGCGGAAGCAGGCTTTGTTCGTAACTTGATGAATATGTTCAAACTGAAAAGAATGAAAAATTGAAAAAGAAAATTAAAAATTTGACAAAACGTGACCTAAGTAAACTCTT
>JAUJPO010052559.1:0-14912 GCA_032270745.1 Tiaropsis multicirrata
ATTTCAAGTCAATTGGAACAATATTTGTCAAAATATTTACATCCGAATTTTTTAAAGAAAATCATGAAAAGCCTGTCAAATTCATGACACATGTTGACAAAAAATAAATTTTACTTACAAGGAAACTCTTGACTATCTAATACGCATATTTTTTGATGAAAAGTGGGAACATTAGCAAGAGCTATGTGCCGGGGTACTGTATGAAGACTGCTTTATTTTTCTTACGAAATCAGAACACTCAAGGGTACAGAGATAGGTTTCTATTATGAATAGTTAACAATAGAAAAGACAAAGGAATAAGCAGTTCTCTAAGGAATACTCGTTCATCATCCAGCTTCGCTATTACATATTCCTGCCCAAAGTAATATTTTTCAAAACATATTAACTGTTTTTACTGACAATTTTTTTGGAACAGACTTTAAAACTCACCTTCTAACAATCGCGTCCATGAGGTGCTTGGGAAGAACGAATACACATACATATGAATCATGGTATCACATCCACTTCCTGGATATTGGTTATTCATCCAAGTTCCTCCTAAATCGCCAGCTTTCTCCAGCACTGTGAATGGTATCCCTTGAAGCTTTAAACGAACTGCAGCACATATCCCTGATGCAAATGAAAGATGTAATATATTGTAACGGGATTTTGACCATTAAAAACCAAAAAGATTCCAACATGTTTCGGCCTGGGCCGTTTTCGAGGATTTTTTCAGTAAAAAGAATCTTGAAAGAATGGAATAAAAACATTAAAAACAACCCCTCTTTTGTTGCTAGTAGCGCTTTGTCCTTATTTATTACTGTTTCGTTAAGTAGTAATTCTAATTAGCATCATTTAAAGCAATTATACCTGCAAAGCCTGACCCAATGATCACCACAAAACAACCTTTCTTCTTTTCCCTCGGAATTTGTAAATTCTCACACCAAAAGAACCGGTAACCAATCACCAATGACGTCACCAAAACAGGCCAGGGTATGATCCAGGTTGCTAGGCAACAGAATTGTATAAAGATGTACCATATTGCTAGATATGTGACGACATATTGTAATTCGAACATGGATGCGATCAGGTTTAATGATCCACGACTTAGAACAACCATATTTTTTGTCTGTGAACTGTGTTAACTCTGAAGAAGATTCAAAATATTTTGCGTCTGGTGAAAGAAAATTCTCACCAGCCACACATTTAGTAGTCAGATTTGCAGACCCATACTAAAACCGTTGTACGTATGAGTCTGCTAAATAAGTTCCCTTATATAAGTAGCACGTTTCGTTCGAGGATGAGAGCAGCCTAACCATTTAGCTCCATTCTTTAAGTAGGATTTTACTACTAGCAAGGCAAGCTAGTTAATATATTTTAGTACTCTAATGCTTGGTCCAAATATATAATCTTTATAACGATACCTTATCCGACAAAAAAATGTCGGACAAAAGTGACGAAATTTTTTGGAGGTGACGAAAGTTTTGTCCGACGAAAAAAAAGTCAAAAAAAAAAGGTTTTGGCTAAAATTTCCTTTCTTTTTTGGACTAAAGTGACGAAAATATTTGTGGGTGACGAAAATTACGACCGAAGTAGCTACTTAATTGGAATCAGTACTTTATCAGTACTCCATCCAAAGAATGTTGCTTTTCCATTGACTTATATATACTTAACCTTTGCTTTAAACATATCCATCAAGTATTCCTGTCACGACATACTACTTGACATTGGAGTCTTTGACTTATAATAAGATCTTTCCTCTATCATTTTATACTTCAACAAACCCCCTGACGCTGACAACCTGAGATTAAATCAGGGGGTTAAAAACATCATTTACTGATCCGCTAATCACCCGATTATAGATAACATTTACGTGAATAAACAATTCGTATTTTGAGTCACGTCTTAAGCCTCCGAGCCTCAAGTTTTTTAAGAGAGATTTTTATCGCCAACATGCAAACAAGAAGGAAGTAAATTCTTATACAAGTTTACAATTCATGATATTCATTACGTCATCTTTTCTACGGAAACATCCGAAAACCTAAAAATCCGGGTAAGTTGAAACCAATGTGACGTATTGGGACTTTGCTCTGAGATAAAAATCTATATCCCGCAATGAACGTCAAAATTATGACACAAATAACCTCTGGCTCTGTGTATAAAGTACAAGAATGCGAAGGATGAGAAGTGATAAACGTGGCTAAAATTTATCTTAAAAAGTCTTAAGGGAATGAAATTTTAGCGAATCGCCTCGAATTTGAAATATGATGGCCATAAGCTACTACCTTGTGTGTTTAGACAAGGCCAAAGAGTATGGAAAGGAGAGAATGTCAAAAAGGAAGTTTTAGTGTCAAACGTTAAGACGTTAAAATGTGTGACTTGTGACGTTAGCAGACTATGTACTATGTGCGTAGACAGCGCAAGTTGATAAGAAATAACTTGGGATGAAAGACACATAATTAAAACCAATGAAAACATTTGAACGCATTTTAAAAACCATTTTGACCGTCATCTTTTCGACCAAAACAATCGTCAAATCATGGTAAAGAATATGATCCTAATCTTTGTGGTAATTACGATAAGTTAATGACCACGTAAATTCATTAAGTATTCATTAAGTTTTGACCCTCCGCCCTCTCCGCCCTCGTATGTTTTTTACCTTTCTGACACTCTCCTCTTTCTTTCTATCTCTATCTATCTTTCTATCAATTGGCTGATGCGAAACCCTCTCAAGTGCAAGCATAACACTTCAAGCACATCTTAAACCAAAATACCAAAGTTTTGTTGACATATAAAAGAAGTTGGTCGAATTTAATGAATTCAAATACCTGTAGTTGTTAAATTCGCTTGACACTAATTGCATATATGGATCATAGGTCAAATGATCAAAATTAAACCCCGGTGAAAACCTACCAGAACTGCCAGGATCCCGGTGCAAAGTTGAAAAACCCGGTGAAATTTGGAGGCGCCGTTTACTACTGTAGCGTGTCTTTCTCACCCCAGTGATAAGAAACTGTACACAATTCAAGCCCCAGTTGGAAGAAAGTGTCATCCCGATGGAATTCGAACCTTCACCGGGGGGTACTGAGATAGTGGTGCCCCTTAGCCATGAAAATGCTTCTGCTCACTTGACCTTCCATACAATTAGGAACAGAATAGTGATGCTCAATTCTTCTATATCTATCTTTGTTGATGCTTGTCAATTATCTTCCAGTACGCTCTTCAAGAATCTTTGTATGCAAAAAGCTGACAGAATTTCTACTAATTTATACTACTTTAGTACTTACATCCGCATCAGCGCCAATAACTTTCGTCCATGAAAGTGCTTCTGCTCACTAGACCTTCCTTACAATTTAGAAACAAAATAGAAATGCTCAATTCTCCAATATCAAATAGCTCGAATACTTCAAAACAATTCCAATGCTCTTTAACTTAGAACAGTCAACTCTAAGACACTCTTTGTATGCAAAAGGCTGGCAGAATTACTACTGAAACGATATAGTATTCTTGTACTTATATAAAAGCCAACGGTCATAAGTCAATCTCATCTTATCTCTTAAGCAATCCAAAGAATCACGCAATTGATGTCAGAAATAAATCTCTTTTGTTTGTTAAACAAACTCTCTTTTGATGACGTCACACAAAACTGGAAATCTATTTCAGTCAACTTCTTTAGATATTTGTTGAAACTTGCTTTCACATAGCTACAAGTGAGTGTAATGTGACAAGCTATTAATTCTCTCTCCTAAAATGAGGCCATTTTCGCATGAAATCGTTCATGCCAATAGCATTTTCTTACTTTTGTTAAATGCCTTAGGTGAGACCAATTTAATTAGTTTTTTACGGGCCCGATCCACATTTTGAAACTGCTTTGCCCGTAAAACAACAAATCAACTTGGACTCGCCTTAGTAGATTTTCCACAATGGACCAAAGAGCTGTAGCCATCCTATTCCATTTGTTACATTCATAAGATTCATAATGTGTTACAAATTAACAAAAAACATTATTTCACTTGAGGTGAACCATCAAACCATTATCTCATTAACAAGTATCATTATAAAAGCAATTTGGATCGCTTTTAATTACTGGAGATTATGTGGGTATTTACTGATTTCACTCACACAACTATTATCTCTCCTTTTCATCACAAAGACATAATCCAAATTTGGTGTTTGATGGTGGGATTATGAAGGTTAAAAGGCCAAAAGGCTAATGGATTTGCGTTACAGAGAAGGTGTACAAATTTTTGTGGTCATTTTTGTATAGTACAAAACCCATTGCATTGCTTTAGAATCATATCATTAACACACCCTAGGCTTCTTATCGCCCACTAAAACAAAATAAAGTTTGGGAAAGTCTGCGAATCAGACTAAACACACTCCTGTTTTTGTCCCGGCTAAACAGCTAAACCGCGCATCCAACTTGCATAGTTTGCGAAAAATAAAACTTTGCTAAATTTTGCCAGGGTTTTTCAATCGGTATTTGATTGTTTAACATTTGACAGAAGTGACCATAGAGGTAAATATGACTTCACAGAAAATGCTATTCATATTTCACTACACTCATTTTTTTATAAGCATACGGTAAAATCGGGCAGAGGCTCAATATGCTTAGCAAAATTTCGTTTCCAGCCTCAAATTATGTTTATATGCTTATCAGAGTAAAATTGAAAGGTCCGCCGCTGATTTTGACTCCCATCTCATTTCCGTTGTTCCATTTTTCCATCTACCAGTACCATCTTCCATCTCCTTTCTTTGTTTTTCTGAAAGTAAAAAAAAGACAAAACAATGGGGAGAAAAAAATGATGAGAATTCTCAGCCTGGAGATATGCTTAGCATTATATGCTTAATATTTTGCCAATTTCAGTCTGAATATGCTTAGAGGTGTTATGCTTATAAAAAGAAATGAGTGTAGTCTGAATTGCAGACCTATACAAATTCGTTGGTAAAAAGCTCGTTGCGTTAGATTATGAGAAGCAACCTAACTATTCACTAGATAACAAACCCAAACATGTTCTATAAAAAAGAGACATAAAATGTTATTCCGCCCAAAAGTCCACATCAACGCGATAATTCTAACCGATAATCTCAGGTCTTTCCACAAAAAATTTCTCTTTTAACTCACATTTCATCCTACGCACCCACGTAAATAACTATTTATTATTTCGTGATTGATAATCGCGTTCTTCTTTGAAGTAAATCACTGGTCGTGGTGAAAAACTTGTTTTTCTCTCTGTCTCTGTGTGTGGATAATCTTTCTTTAATTGAATTCTTCAGCCACCGTCATAGCGTTGGTTACCACTACGACCAAAGTGGTTGATGTGCCAGTAACTCATCCGCAGTCCTCCCCCAATGTTCTATAATTAATGCATTTCTTGACCATTTCCCCCCAATTTTAGCAAAGATTTTCAAAATGTTCTCAAATTTCCTACCCTTACAGTGCACCTGGGTCGGGTCGCACGTTCGGTAGACCACTTACCTTGAGTTTTGAAAATCAGGCCTTTGGGTATGAACGAGATACCAATTAGACTTACAAGCTATTATTTATCCATTGGTTGTTTGAGTTTAAACGTCTAGTCTAAACGTCTAGTCTACACTACAAAAAATGTTGCAATGTTGTCTTAAAATATCATGCAAACTTCTTAAGTAAAGACTAAACAAATTAATCCTGAGGCCTCAATATATATAGTGGGAAAAACAACTTCCACTTTGCCCGATGCAATGGGAGAAGGATCTCTCGAAGCGTAGTCAAACGTTTAAATCTCGTGATCCAAGCCATGATAAACTTCCAATATGACTAAGCAAATTATTTTATTTCTGAAAATAATCTCTGGTTTTGACAGTCCTGTTTTTCCTGCTTTAAATTCATTTATCAGCGTTTAAAGATAAATTTGTCAAAAAAAGCTCTTCCAAGAAAACTTGATACAGTAAAAAAATAAATTATTAAACACAATTAATACAACTCAGTAAGTATTGGTAAGAGGATTGTAATAATTCGCTGATCAACCTTCCCAGATCTTCATATTCGCCGCGTTCCTTTAAAGCAGAGCACAGGTGCGCGCAGAATATGTCAAGATCTGCTATCAGTTAAGTTGCGTTTTTTTCAAATATCTTTAGTTTGTCATTTGTATGGCTTAAATCTTCTTGGAACAAAAGATATAAAGGCAATCCAAATAGAGAAAGGCTTGTTTTTTGGCAACCGTTCTTCGAGCGGTTTTTCTTGTTTGCTTTATTCATATAGAAAAATAAGTGCCTTTGATGTAAATGAAACAAGCGAGATATGGCTTTTTGCCAGACCGAACATCTTCTTTACGTAATCAAAGACAATTATATAAGTTCGATTACACCATGTTTGCGAGGTACATGGTCAAAAGAATCTGATATAGTAATAATCTATAATCTAGTATAGTGAATAGTTTAGCATTTAAATTTTATCTTAAAAATAGTTCTGAACATTCTGAGAATTAATAAAATTGAGTGCCAGAATATCTCTTTTCATTCTCAGTCACTTTGAAATTCATCCACCGTATCTTTAAAATGAGACGCTCATTAGAGGGCGGGGCTTATTCAAAAGTCAGAATTGTTTGAAGGGTTTGGTTATGGTCAAGGGTCACATATTTCCGTCCGTGTCATCAAAATGAATTTCAAAATAAACTACAAAAACCAAATACATGTAACAAACACTTGAAAGCTGTTTCCTTATTTCACATCGAACAATTTGGGAATGTCATATAAACAAAGTAACCTTCGTCACGTATATGTCAGAAAAAAAGTGGTCATGAAGGAACAAGCCTTCTAACAGTTTGTTTATATATAAAATAATCTTGTTCTTCCTAAACCATTGATCTATTGGTAGGACTTGGTAAGTGAAACCTCAAAACTTTTTTACGATTCTCCTCCGAGGAGACTTTCATATATCCTTATAATTTATCTGCCAAATTGAGACATTTCATGACCTTCATTTTAATAGAATCTTTATATTAGGGAAATTTTTATTCATGTTCTACACAAGTAAATATATCTGTTTTATACCTGACTGAAGGTTATATGGTTGGACTTTTCGAGTGTCTTCGTTAGGTATGTATTTACGTATATACACTTCACACCAAGTACACTCTCAACATTCTGAAGATTGGAAAGTTGTTGAAACCCTTACGTGGTTGTCAATCAGCATATGTTTGTCTTACATCGAAACAAATGTTGTGTAAGAAATGTAGACAGGTGGTAAAAAGGAGTAAGATTTGTGATTTGCCCATGTTTTTCTACGACTCTTTGGGGGACAAATCTCATAAAATGGGGGCATGCTATACTAGCTAAATAAAACGGTAAGGAGGCTGTTTTGGACTCGCTAACCTCTTTACAAGTAGACACTAAAGAGTATCTAGACGAGACAAATAATAGGCAGAAAATCCAGTCGTTTACTTTAACAAGTTTCTTTAAATTTATTAAATAAAATCACCTAACATTTAAAGGTCTCATAAAATGGTTAAAAAATAGAAAAAAATAATAATATTACTAAGAATTGAATAAGAAAATTGAAATAAGAAATAGTCAGCCTCGTCGCAATATTCTGACGTTGTTGGCTGTAATTTTTTATTTTTGCTGTTACCAAAAAAAATGTCACGAAGAATTTCTCTTTAAATACAGTACGATTAAATTAGTTTTTGCAGGACGTAAATACGATAAAATTGTGCTTAAAGGTTTTTTTTGGAATTTCGTTTTTACTTCACATGGGTTCGATGATGGATATATGTCTACTGCGAGTCTGAGCGTGGTTTTTGTGTAGTGATGTAATTCAGTAAATCCATTCTAGTGGCCAATCCAAAGATGATTTCCTTCTCTGATGACGTGTTTAAATCGGTATCTAAGAAAAATAATAATTCAAAGGTAATTAATTAGGTACAATTATGGTTTACCTTGAAATTAAATATAGTATTGTTGAAATCACCAGGAAAAAAGCACCATCGATTTGGAAGTATCTAACCCTTCTTGTGTCAAAATTGGCCACTGACCCTGGCAAAATGAGTTGAAAAAAATAACAATTTCAAAGTCATTTTATCTACCTTTTTAAACGAGTATAATAGTCAAATTCTTTATATATCTCGGGAGGAGATATTTGTTAAAATATAAAAGACTCGTTAAAACGCCAACTTTGAAGTAAGCACTACTACGTGCAAAGTTGGAAAGAAAAAGGAGTTGATTTCTTTTCACTTACAATACTGCTGAGTATGCACCACGACGGCATAATATTCATGATCCAAAATCCTTGACAATTTGCCCAAATTAGTATTCAACGAAACCTAAACAACAGACAAAGATAATGAAAATTAGACTCAATGATAAACGGTAAACGATAGTAATCTCTATGTACCAGGGGGTTCGAATCCCTAAGGAATCCCTATGTGCCAGGGGGTTGGAATTCCTATGTACCAGGGGGTGGGGTTTAAACCCCTTTGTACCAGGGGGTTGGAAACTTGAGAGTGTGAATGGTACTTGGCAGGAAAATTTTGACAGATTTCAAAAATGTAAAATCGCAAAATTTATTCCTCAACCGTTTAAATTACACCAAAGGCGAATTTGCTATCTTGTTATGAAGCATGAAAAATGTAATTATGTCGCACCAGTTATACATTGATGATACGTGCTTACCTTGTGGAAATTGGTGTACAAAGCTTCTTTGACTGGTGATTCAGGTATCAATTTTTCAGACACCATTTTCTGCATCAAATTTCCCAGGGTTACCATACCAATCACAGCTCTGAAAAAAAACAAAAAAACATTTTGTCAAACATTTGCAGAGGGAGGTAGATCAAAATTGTCAGATGGTTTAAAGTCCTGATTTATTATGTTCGAGCCCCATCCAAATCGACCAACGTAGCGAAGTCACTCCCGCGTCGCTGATTACCCCAGGTGACGGTCCAGGTCACAAAATAACCAATTCTTGTCAATGGAAGTGAATTCTCTGACCCTAAACCTAAAATTGCTTTAAAAATTACCAAAACTTACCCAGTCTCATTGACGACAGGCATTTGGTCATAAGTTTCCCTGTGGACAAAGGAGAAAGTTAGAGAATATTTTTTAATGAGTCATAGTTTAAATAGTGTTTCAAAATGTTACACAAGTGACACTTCTTTTAAAAGCATTGGCCTTCGGTCTTTTGAGCCTCGATATGCTTAGATAAAAAAAATATAATGACTTCATTAATAGACGTCACACGGCCATTACATCATTCTTGTGAGCGCACAAGATGGCAGATGGAATATGGCTGTAAGGTTTGCATCTCAGATTTAGAAGAGGGATTGTAAAGTTTAGCCACTTATAGCCAGGTAGGAATAAATACCCATAGTGAGGTATCAGGAAAGTTGAGCCTAGCATTGTAGATGCTGAATATCCTTTCTATAAGAATGAAAGCATCGTCATAAGAAAAGTATCATTTTCACCTGTCCATCATTTCGATAGCAGTTTGGCAAGTCATGTTTGGAGACACAGTGTATGGAGTATTCAGGTTCAAGCGGCTCAATGGTTCATTCCACCACCTAAAAGAAAGAGATTCTTAAATTTTCATTTTTCATTTGAATTAGGGCCTGAACCATTCGAGTCTTTGAATAGAACGAACTTACTTTCATTGCCAAAAACACAAAGAGACATGAATGGTTCACGCCCTTAGTCAGCCTACAAACATATGTCATCATCATAGGGGAGAAACTATTGGTATATACAACCCCTCCAACTAACACACATTAAGCAAATAGGCAAGGAACAGAAATCTGAGAAATTTAGAAACCTTAACCACCCCGTTTAGCAAATTTTGGGACACGCATTGTGAGTTGGATCAATAGATATAGCGTCCCAATAGTTTAACTCCTCGTGGTAAAGACTAGTGAACACAAAAGTATGATAAAATAATATTTTACCAGTGTTTTTCATTATCCACCGAGAGTTCGATAAAATCTCTTTGCGCCATCCAATCGTCTTCTAAATGTTTTGACCTAAAAGAATAAGCGGTAGAAAGAACAAGCTTGAAAAACATATTCGTTAGTATAACCCACTTCAAGATGTTCGGACAGTTTGAATATCGCGCCATTTTAGCATTGACATCCCGTGAGTAATTTTCTTTTTGAAGAAACCTGGACTAAGAGTGAAGTGTATACAATTTTCATATCACTTTGCATGAATCTACTTGGTTGTTTAGAGGAAAAAAACGTCGTGTTGTACATGAAGCATGTAGACAGTGTGTGTTGTAGGCGGTTGTTTTTATAATTTTTACAGTTGATGAAGTCGATACATTGCTAGATAATTGACGTCAGAACCAAAAACCAATTCTAACACAAGTAGTCTACACAAAAATTGTCATATAACAGAATACAGTATTTAAGGTCAAGCAAAACGATATTCATGCATCTACACTGACATTTTGTTTCTCTTTAATAATAAGTCTAGTCATATATGGACTAGTTCAGCTTCTTTATAGAGTTTTGTGACAATTAAAAAATTACGTCAAGGGATGTTGACGTGTATGGACTGGTCTAATTATTGACGCGAGAAACCGGAAAAATAATGTTGTCTACTAGTAAAAGTGCATACAACATATATATAAATCAAAACAGCATATCCTGTACTATGCTTTTATAGAATTTAATCCATTGATTCTTTTCATGTGATATTTTCATTGCAAGCTTAGCAGAGAACTTGTTTGAATTAAATGAATAATTTAAGAGAGACGAGTATAAAGAAAAATACAGCTGTGATCATACAAACTACTGCTGGTTTCTAAAAAATCGTAAACATAGAAACATCGTGAGGGCAAGGCGGAGGTGTAAACCTGAACCTAACATACATTGAATCCAGAAAAATGCGAATATAATACAAAAATTTATTGAATTTTTTCAAATTCAAGGCAAATAAAAAATAGAAAAGTTTTTTTTAAAAAGCATTCATCTTTTCCATTTTTCCTGAAGAATGAAATCAAGGCAAAAAATAAGTTTCTAAATAAGGTATCAAATCCGGCCGAAGAGAAAGATTTACAACTTACATATAATTTCTGATGCTATCAGGTAAAATAACAACACATCGTTGATCTTCCCTCAGTTCTTTTGCAGCTTGTACTGCAGCCCAAAGAGCTGTCCCACTGGATCCTCCTAAACAATGTGCAAAATAGGACCATGAAAACTGGGATGTTTAATTAGCTAAAACTAAAGCTCTTTTGTAAACACACTACACGCTTTTTCTTTTATGAGTTTCTATAATAATATCAGGGTGAGATTTTGGATTAAGGACAACAATAGATCTATTATTTGGAACAATAGAACAATAAGAATAATGCTCAAAACCAACAAAAAAACAATATTCTTATAAAGAAGCAGACAGAGAGACAGGCAGACAGATATTTTAAGTCATATTAGAATTGCTTACCGCACAGCAATCCTTCTTTTCTGATCAGTTCACGAGCCATCAGGAAGGCTTCTTTGTCATTTGTTTTGATCCATTTGTCGACAAGTGATTGATCCAAAACTGTTGGAATGAAATCATAACCAATACCTTCAACCTGTTAAATAAAAAGAAGAAAGAAAGTCAAAATGTGATCAATGTACAATACCTTAGCCACCAAAACATTTCCTTGCCTGGTGGCCCCAATTATGATATGGGGGAATGGGGCCTACTTAGATACTAAACATATGGATATGTAATTCTACGGCAATGATGTAAATACCAACATACACAAAAAAGTTATATTGGATACAATTTGTAAACAATTCAAAGACAAATCTAAATCTGGAACAGAAAATATAGAGGTTATCTTTATCAATCATAAAGAATTGAAATCTCATTAACTAATAAGATATCTGAAAATAATAGACCTACTTCATAGTAGTTAACGGTTGTTTCATTCAATTCTTTTGGTTCTGCAAGAAGAGATCCAAAAGGGTCAACTCCTACAACCTGGAGAATGAAAAGGTATAAATGATTACATATATGGATGTTTTTTCAATTTTTGATGGAAAAATATAAACATTAACACAGAGATATTTTCTTTTATTGGGAAATATTTGTACTTTTTTTAATTACCTTGACATTTGGGCATTTTTCTTTTAATCTTCGAGCAATTCCAGAAAGAGTTCCTCCTGTTCCTGCTCCAGCTACGATCATGTCAACTTTGCCTAAAACAGAAAAAAGGTTGATATATGTTATGATTTATGATAAACATCACGGTAAAAATCAAGAACATTTGGAAGATTCAAGAGAAGATTGCTAAAAGTACAATATAATTTCTTGGTGATTGGACTTGGCTTCCATCCTTACCATCGCAATGATCCAATATTTCCATTGCAGTGCCATCATAATGAGCCAGTGGATTGCCGGCATTTCGGTACTAAATGAATTAAAGCATTAAAAAAGTATTATGTATGCAAAATGGAAAAGAATCTTCTAGAGGTTTACTGAGCGGTTGTTCTTCGTTTTTTACTACTATTCCACTATTCTTACCTGGTCAAGAATAATAGAGTTCTTTATTTCTTGGTTTAGACGTTGTGCAACACCAATATGTGATTCTAAGAATAAACAGAAAAAAGAAAAAATCATCATCGAAGAACCTCTTATTAATACTTACTCCATACTTATGAAAATAACTAAAAATAATAGAAAAATAAATGACAACTCAAAAGAACTTTTTTATTATATGCTTACCAGGTGCATCAAAACTAGCAGCTGTTGGTGTACGAACAATTTCTGCTCCCAAAGCACGTAATATATTGACTTTTTCCATACTCATTTTCTCAGGCATAACAATAATACATTTGTAGCCCTTGACTGCAGCTGCCAAAGCAATTCCAATACCTACAAAATATTAAAAAAATAACTGATTTGATTTCAAGTCTGTATTGGGAAATGGTATAAAGATTGAAAAACTAACAAGATCTCTTTACCATTCTGAGTACAGAAATACTAAGTCTGGCATTTTACTTTACCAGTCTGGTTCATCTAACTGCAATTATTTTAACTAGAAAACCATTTTTAGAATCAAAACATGTTTCATGATGAAAAGTTAAATCTTCTTACCTGTATTTCCTGATGTGGGTTCAATTAAGGTTGAGACACCAGGCTTAATTTTGCCTTCCCTTTCAGCTTCCTCAACCATCCTCAAACCAATTCGATCTTTGACTGAACCACCAGCATTGAAAAACTCGCATTTTACCACTAACATAAAAATAAGAAGCAAAATGTAAAACTTGTTTGTACCGTCAAGTCGGCTAACACGAATCAGTGGAGGGTAAATCGAATAACCTCCAATCCACAGACTAACAGATCTGCAAAATATTCCATAATACAAATGTAATTGTGGTCATGGAAACAAATTAGAGAACCGAACAGCTAGTTAACTGAATCTTGAACTGAAATAAAAGTGAAATCGTGAAATCATGATTAAAGATTTTTACGATGTTGCAAAAGTATAAAACATGTGCAGCAATTACAATGTCTTCACCCAAACACTTTCTTCTGCGATGTGATAAAATCAAAACAAAAAAGATGGTTTCTACACGGAAAATATGATAAAAAAACAACAACTATCATGAAGGGTCATGCATCTTTTTTATTACCAACCCCACCCGTTACTTATAAAAGCCGTAATGCCTCCTGCCCGCCTTATTCTTGCGCTCTCTCCTCTATGATTCATATTCTATCGATCAACAGACGAAAGAAACTGTCCTTTTTTCATAATTTTAAGCCAATAATCTCTTCTTGTAATCATGCCACGATTTGCGCACAAACAAAACAAATCATTTTGTAATCTCTAGCGATGTAATTAAAATGTTTGTTTAAAGATGTTAAAAGTAATTAGATTAATTTGTTTCCTAACATGAAGAAACAGTGAAGAAGAAACATGAATTGTAACTCTACGGAGAAGAGCGCTGCCACGCGGGTGGTCCGCTTAAACTCGGTCACATGATCTTGTACTCGTTTTTCAATTGGTCCTTGATGATCTACAATCGGCCACAAATCACAAATCATGATGGTAGCGCGAAAACGAACAAAGTTTATTGGTTCTTTTCTCCTGCGTGTTCAAAAGGTGTTAAACAACAGCATTTGACAGTTTTTGACACTCAAAAAGACGCTAGTTTCCTCAACTGCTTGTCTACAATACTGTCCTGTCCTGTCCTGACACTGGCTGATGACTGATAAACAAACAGTACATTAATTTTTGTATCAAGAAAATTTCTACTTATCAGATATGAAACAAAAGAAAATCATAAAAAGATTTCCGATTGTCCCAGAAGAAAACAGATGAGAGAGAATTTTTTTCTCGTGACCAGAGATTATATTATTATTTTTTAAGACTTTACTCCCTGGACGTCCCAGACTAACTGTGCATCCCGCGTCAGGCATTCCTCCAACCTTGCTGACCATATGCTAACTTATCCGGCTTCGCAATGCGGTTTGTTGCGCATCATACCCCAGACCTCTGAAAACAGCTCAGAAGAAAATGTCTGGTTAATTTTTTCATGTGCACAATTGTACCCCAGGCGCATGTTCGGTGATATAAACATTAATTTTCATCCCCGGACATCATTTATCCCTGACTATTCGGGGATTCGGCAAGGTCGTCCCGGAAATCTACGTCAGATTTCTTCCAGGGTTGTCTCTAGGGTCATTTTACGCTTTGTGTATGCTCCTTAGTGTTTTCATATTTTTTCAGTATATTTCAATATAATAAGCACTCCACTAATAAAAAAATAATTCATTTAAATTTTCAGAAAATATATATTAAATTATTATACATAGTGTCCTTAAGGGTCTAGTCCCCCCATACCTAAAATGAAAGAAGAGTCTATTCCCCCCTGCTGGCTCCAAGAAAAATTTTGTCCCCCCCCCCTTAGGTGATTTTTTTGACTTTTTATCTATAAAAAAACATGGAAATTTTATTTTTTCTATGTTTG
>JAUJPO010052570.1:0-16524 GCA_032270745.1 Tiaropsis multicirrata
CCGCTTCTGAACCGCGCTTAATGTTCGGGCCACTTTACAGAGTTTTATTTTGAAGCCCGGACATGGCCCGAGCAGGCTCGGAAATGTCCGGGCCATGTCTAGGGTCATTTGTTTTGACAGTTGAAAATTTCGATTGACATTGTCTGGTTTAATAATACACATAAAAGAAGGTTTTTTGAAGTTTGCACGAAATTAAGAACACTTAAGGTATATGTAACTACAAAATATGGTACTGACCAAGGATCAAATTCGTGGATAATGCTCTCAAATCGTACAACAGCAAACAATCTGCTAAAAAATGCCAGAACCCAAGCAGCTCCAAGGATAAAAAATGTCAGTAAATACTGGGCACCATTAATGCTTGTAGATGAAAACTTGGCATTTCTAGATTCTACATTTTCCTTTTCTTCCTTTCCTTCAGCCATGTCTAGGCAGACCAAAAGTACAAAAATTCAACCAGATTTCCCTCCAAAAAATCCAAACTTTCACTGCCTCCTCTCTGTCCTCTGATGGCGATTTCTTTGTGGCGACGTGGGTTTACCTGCTGCTTTGAATACATGTGAGTTTTACCGCCTCTCGATCGAGAACTGTTTCTTCAAAGAAAATTGCCCGCGCGATGCAACCTGAAAAGATTTAGTGTAAGCCTCATGTAAGAAATTTTAGATGATCACAAAAGCAAAAATTTCGCACTAATTGCATAGAACGCTGTAACCACCCTCGGCCCCAGGGCTTCCTACCCCACTGATGCTATTGACAATTCTGATGACGCATTGACATGGGACTGTCTATGTATTTTCTAGCTTTCGGACCTTTTGGAACCACTTACGGACTTTGAGGACCCGTTGCGTCGTTAAAAATACATGACCCCTGGGGCCGAGGGTGTATATAGGCAAAAACAAAACTATGACTAAAAATATATACGGAGATAAAATCTTTAGAAACTCGAGAGAGCTAAAATCTGGAGGACGCAAGGGAATTCAGCATGTGGTGTGCAAGTGCTAAGGAGAATGACAGGGAAAATCATTTCTTTTAAAAGAAACTGTACCAACGATGAAAAAACAAATTATTTGCACCATAAGACATAAAAGATATGAAAGCATTTCTTTATAGGTAACCTGCTGCGAAGAAAGTTGACACACCTGCTAAAAAACAGGACACGTTCCCAGCCCTCTCCTCCATTTTATTTAAGTTTTTGATAGCATCATTCCGGATAGGCTATCATGCAAGTCAAAGGATGGAGAACCAGGCTCTGGGTACGAGATAAGGTGACATGTTTACAAATGTAATGTCATGGACATTATGATGGGCGGCAAACACTTCCCCCACCCGACGCTAAGCTCTTCTGTGACGACACCTGTACACGGTTCGTCTTAGAAAGATTTGCAAAAATAAACTATGTACAGGCCGGTATACCACGCGTCTAACGTCCTAAATTACCTTTTGTGTAGCCTAGTAGCTCACTATCTTAAAAACAGCAGATTTATATCGAGGAGTAACTCACTCAAAAGATTCTCGTATACTTTTGCAAAAAATTAAAAAAGTAAAAAAAGTCAGAAAAAAAGGATGTTTAAGTTTTTAAAATATGGTGTCTTGTACTGGTGGAAGGGCGTCGGGATGTGTGAGGACGTGTTGGCCGTTTTTTCGAGGGCAGTAAATTAAGGCTGGGCGTGAGGTTTAGGGGAATGAAGGATGGTGGGCGTGAAAAAAGTCAAATTAAAATAAAAAAGTCAAAAAATCTCGTACAGTAATTTTCAAGTGATTTACCACCTCGAGAGTTATTGGGAACAGTGTAATCCCAGAAGAAGAAAAAGTTATACACAACACAAGTGACATGTCCCTGCTTGGGACTAAAAGTGGAGCTGGAGGCGGGTCAAAATTTAAAATAGTGTTGCCCACTATGAATGATTGGGTAACGAGAAAACTTTGGCATTTTAAGGGGTCTAAAGGTGTTATTTTAGCTTACATTTTGATAGAATTTAAGAGATAAATTCAGTAGAAAATTCCTTAACTTATTAACCAAACATTTTGTCTCGACAACAGAAAAACTTGTTTAAATCAAATTCTGTCAACCCTCAACAAAAAGGACAATGAATGATCAAATTTCATTTATATTACTCAAAAT
This sequence comes from Tiaropsis multicirrata, assembly GCA_032270745.1. Taxonomy (NCBI): domain Eukaryota; kingdom Metazoa; phylum Cnidaria; class Hydrozoa; order Leptothecata; family Tiaropsidae; genus Tiaropsis; species Tiaropsis multicirrata. The sequence goes on from JAUJPO010052570.1 coordinate 2,123, forward strand.
TGAGGCGTGTTATTGCATAAGTATCCGTTCATCAAATTTAAGGCAAGCTTGTTCAGGTAATAATAATACCTCTCTCTGCTAGCTAGACTGATATATTTTTTGATATACATTATATATCTGTGACACAAAACTTAATCGGACAAAATTTTAGTTTTTTTTGTCCAACTAAACAGTTAAAATAGTTTTGTCTGATAAGGTAGTTTAGATCTCGGTAAGAAGTTGATAGGGTAGGGCTCTCAAACCCTTAACCCTTGGGAAACTTACATCTTATACTACTTCGGCCTTCGAATTCCAAATATTGATAGCAATTTACCCTAATTAAGAATAATCTTCAAGCAGATCCACTTAAACCACTGAGTTCCGTACGAGGATCGTATATTTCACTGTATCCCTTTAGAGTAGAGCGTGGTGCTAGTGAAATACGGAAGTGTTATAAGATTAACTTAAGAATGACAAACTACCTTATCGGACAAAAAAAAATACGTCCGACGAAATATTTTGTCCGACGAGAAATTTCGTCCAAACTAGAAATTTGCCTAAAAATGCTTGTGTACGTACGTAATGTGTAACAAACGAAAAAAAAATTACCCGAAGCGAAAATTATGTCATAAGAAAAAATTCACATATCATAAATAATGAAGATTGAACGAGACAATTATTAGGGGAATAAAATTTATTAATGGCAAAGATATTGTTACTATTATAGACTCGTTTATGAAAGTATTCTACAATGTAACTTATTGATGTTTTTATCCATATTTTCCCCGTTTTAATATGAAATGTGAAGAAGTATGAAACTTCAGATTTGGACAACATTTTTCGTCGGACAAAAGTGACGAAATTTTTTGGAGGTGACGAAAATTATGTCCGACGAATAATTTTGTCCGACGAAAAATAAGTCCGACATTGTTTTGTCCGATAAGGTAGAGATTGAGGAATATTGTCCGCGACAGGGTTTACCTGTCCGCTTTTCTATTAGAATTCTTTTCAAGCAGGGTTAAAAAGCTTAGCGAGCGTCTTTGAACTTCATTAAGCTGAATAGGAAAAAACCTGCGAAGAAACCGATTGCCCTTATTACACCGTGGTCAGTAAAAACTCAATGTATTATCAATGTATTGATATTGTCAACGTTGGAATAACGTTGTTTGGACTTTAAAACAACGTTTCTAACATACTGAGATCTCTTACCTGTGTTTACATCGTTTCCTCCGTGTAACCTTAAAAAGTCAACGGCTTTCAATAGCTCTTTTTCAGTATTGTAATCGCTGAACTTGATATCCAAACGTGCGCTCGATGCGTACGTCATGATGGAGACGCGCGTCAACAGGTTGTGCATGTCGAACGACTTGACGACTCGGCGTACGTAATCTTTTACGTTGGTCCATTCGGCGGCGTCAGTGTTTGATGAAGTATCCAACAGGAATAACAAGTCAGTCGCCAATGCTTCGTCACATACTGAAAGATCCATTTTAAGGGAAAATAAAAATTGAAATTGATGAATAATGCATGTCTAACTTTTTATTTTAAAGCTGTCTTATCATAAAGCTGTTATTGCGGCTTGCTTGGTTTCCCAGGAGACACACAACGTTATTCCAACATTGTTTCAACGTCCGAAAAACGTACTGGCGATGAGATTACGTTGTTGTTTGAACGTCAAAATAGTATTGCTTGCCTGCTGGTCATGAAACCTTAAGGAAATAAATTTTCGCGGGAATAAACTTTCGCGGCATTTAATTTCTCGGTTTAAGGCTCTAAATTCGCGAGTTTCGCGGAATTTAATTTCTCGGTTGAGGGGATTTGTTGCCCACAAAAAGGCCTATTTTGCCCTAAAAAGACCAATTTTAGGGGTGATTTTTTTAATTGTGAGAATATTCGTGTTTCGGAGAATTTATGCCGCAAAAATTTATTCCCTTAAGGTATCTGAATTTCCAAATATGGATAATGAAGTACAGTTTAACTCTTATAATTCGAAAACTCATGTAATTCGAAAAAAATGTTCATGTCCCCTGGAATTCAAATTAAACGAGTTTAACTGTTAAATATATTTTATAATATAACTTACAAGCTGGACCAGCGAGACCTTCAGGACCTTGTTCCCCATCTTCTCCTTGCTGTCCATGGCGTCCTTTCTGTCCGAAAATACGATCTCCTTTCTTTCCTTCAGCACCTTTATCTCCGGACACTTGAGCACCACGTGACCCATCTTGTCCTGTTGGTTTTAATAAACATTTGTGTAGTTAAAATATTGAATGTTCAAGCAATATGGACTATGGCTTAAGGAAGGTTAGTTTATTCTTCAAACCTTGAAATTTCAAAGCATCATTACAATCCATCTGAATGATCCGCGAAAAAAAATTAAAATCCTTGAAAAATTAGAATGTTGCAAAACCAAAATTTAAAAGTATTGATCGAGCTTGACGGTTTGACATTCTTTCACTCATGTAAATTCGCAATCGCAATGAATAAAAGCGAGAAGAGGTCGTGGGTTCGATTCACCACACTGTTCGCTGCCTCTGAGAAAAATTGAGAAGCAAATTAGTACAGGATCCTGTCGATTCATTTTATCTCGAAGGGAGGTTGTAGTTTATTCTTCAAATCTTTAATAGCATTTTAGAAAGTTCGTGGATTTTGGGATCCTGATTTTTTTACCTTTGAGAAAAATTGAGAAGTACATTAGTCAGGATCATTTTTATCTCTGTCGTACCTGTTTTTCCTTTTTCTCCTGGCTGTCCTGGTTCACCACGTTCCCCTTCTTCACCAACAGCAGATTCACCACGATATCCTTTAGGTCCATCCAAACCTTGGAATCCCTTAACACCTTCTCCTGGTTGGCCACGATCACCTCTTGGACCACGTTCTCCGGTGAAACCTTGAACACCATCTCGTCCTGATTCTCCTCTCTGAACGCAACCAGGGTTTGTGGAAACGTCACGTGTCAAACTTGCCCTGAACACATCCAATCTGATGATAGAAAAGAAAGATGGATTTTAAGCTAACAAAAATAACGATTTTGGTCACAAATGTAAGAAAAAGAAAAAAGAAAAGAAGTGTCGCCAATTTTGTTCAGCATTTTCTTTAACCATTCAATATTTCTAAGGATGAAATCTTGTCCAGTATATGGAGAAAGATAATACATTTCTCAAGGGCGGTAGGGCCCTATCAGTTTTACTACGGAAACACACATGGTTTGAATAGAATGTACAATTGAGACATTCAAAAATATAAGGCAACGAGAAAAGCGAAGGGGCGGGAGGAGGGCGGGATTGCAAACCGCAATCTGTCAATATTGAGTCCACACATAGTCCACACGCAATTACCTGTCAAAGAGTTCATCATAGCTTTCAGCTTCAAAATAGTTGGCTTTAGTGCTGACTAATTCTTTCAACAAATAGATATTGCGTTCTACACCAACTGAAATGACGAGAATTTGGACACCAGCCCTCTTGAGATCACGTGCTTGGTCACGTGTCTGTTGCATCAACGTTCGACGATCGATATCGTGGCTGTTTGTGAAACCGTCACCAAGGATGATCAGAATCTAAAAATGAAAAGGAAATGGAAATATGTTTTCTTTTCGGGGTTCTCCTAAAGTGTAAAGTTGCGCCATGGTTAAAAAGGTTCTCTTTGAAAGTACAAATGCCCGCTGAAAAAAACTTAAGAATAACCTTAAGAATATCTCAAGGATATTTTAGGATGATTTCGGACAGAAAAGTTAAGAATATTCATCATGAAACAAAAGAATACCATTCTTATAAAAAAACAGGTATAGCAGACAATACCTTATCAGAATTTGGTCGCGCGCCGTGTTCGTTAGTCAACATTTTACTTCCAGCCAATTCCAAGGCCAAGTCAAGTCGCGATTCTCGGGCAGAATCATGGCTTATCGATGCAATCGATCTTTGCAAGCCACCCAACCTGTAATAGTCATCAAAATTGACCTCGATGCTGGCCTTTTCACCGTACTTGATGACTCCGGCCTGAGTCTGTTTTGGGCCCAGTGTGAATTGTTGTGTGATTCGACTGACGAATTCTTTTTGACGTTCGAATGTGTTTTTGTTGACACTGTTCGATGAATCCATGATAAAGGCGACATCACTATTGGGCGCCACGACGCGGGCGGGTGAAGAGGGTGGACATTTCTCGGTTGAAGCTATGATGGTGAAAAGATTCATTTCATTTCATAAAAAAAGAAGATTTTGATGACCAGACAATTGATAAAAAAGCAGGTGATTGCCATAATTTGAATTAAAATTTATATTATGGACTAAATGGATGGCAAATGTAAGATTTTTAGAACAGCTATAATTCAGAGGAAATAACATGCAATAAATAAACAAACAAACACTGAGATACATATAAAAACCTTTATTCTTGATAAGACAAGAGATAAACCAACGACAAAACTTGATCTTTATAAACACAATAGTAATTTTAATGAAAAACCAAGAAAAACCAACCGTTAGGTCCCTTGAAACCATCAACTCCGGGTTCTCCTGCTTTTCCTTTGGATCCTTTAATGTCATTCGGACTTCCGGCTTTACCAGCTCTTCCGGGTTCACCAGGTGGACCACGACGTCCCGATTGACCGGGAATACCGCTTGGTCCTTCGATACCCTTTTCTCCTTCGGCACCTGATGAATAGTGATGCGATGTAAGAGATTATCATATGTCGACAAAACAATTTCTCCTTAGACTCTTTGTTTCTACAGGTCAGAAAACCTGTTTTTACCGGGCCTAGGTGTTGTCAATAGCAGAAAACTAGACATAGTCTGAAGACGATTATGTATTCTGACTTCTAAAGGTTAATGGAAATAAGTATAAGCCCTGGATGAAAATTTCCCTGACAATCCGAAAACTTTTGACATGAGAAAGAAACCTGTTGGGGGAGAATTAAACAAAAAGTTAAATATCGAATGTTACCTTTGAAACCAAAATCTCCAGCAATTCCACCGAACCCTTTAACTCCAAAATCTCCTTCTTCTCCTTTTGGTCCTCGTCTCCCTTGACGACCGGGTAGACCTTGAGGACCCTCGACCCCTTCCTCTCCAGAAGGTCCTCGTTGGCCTTGTTCTTCACGACGTTTTTCTTTCAAATCTACCAAAAGATCTGTGAATAAGTTTGTAAAAAGAAAACGCATAATGAGTTTATTCTTTGTTCACATTAATATAGTTTCAATGAATAATATTCATTGTAATCATGAAATAATATTTGCAATGCAACCAATGAGGTTATGGTACACAATGATGAACCTAAGAAACGTGTTTTACAAGCCCCGAAACAAACAAAATTAAATATAAATACCAGACGTCTTAGGGGTTTAGGGTATATCATCTCTACATGATAAAGAAGAGCTAAAACAAACCGTATCATAACCTATGTAATTTATAAAAAATGTAAGAAAGATCTATTCTCCTATACCTGGTGTAAGTTGTCCGGGTTCTCCTTTACGTCCTTTGAATCCTTCAGAACCGATCTGTCCTGGTTGACCACCACGTCCCATTTCACCAACAGCTCCGTCAGCTCCCAAACCATATTCTCCTTGGTCTCCTTTATCTCCTGGAAAGCCTGGGAATCCATATTCACCTTGTTTTCCTTGAAGGCCAGTGTCACCCTATGGTTTAAAAAAAAAATTAATAAAAATGAAGAATTTCCCGATTTGCGTGAAAATGTCCCCGACTTTTGAATTGGATTATGTGACTTTTGAAGACAAATAAAAAAAAATTAAATTGTATTTTTCAATTATACATGAATTGAAGTACTTTTTACTGATTTCCACGCTTTGTGTGAGTTTCTCCCCGACTGAGAAATCGAATTGTATGTGAATATTGGGGTGGCTGGAGGATATTCTCATAAAATATAAAGTCTTCTAAATATGTCTTTTATAAGGTCTTTGTTTGTGTATTAGGAGTTGTTATTTGGTGGTTTTGGTATTTCTCATTCTTTAAAATTTGACCTCTCTCTCTTGTTTTCAAGGCTCTTTCTTATAAATTTTCTTCTGATTTTTGAATGATTTAAAAATTAAGATATAAAAAAATGTAAAATCTTCAATAATACCAAAAACATTCTTTTCTTTTTAAGTTTCTTATATATATTAAATCTTTCCCTTTCCTTTAAATGATTGATATTATCATCAGTAAAATCCCAAGTTTGTACCTATGATTATGCAGCAAATTACCAAAAAAACCTGTTAGGTTGTTAATCATTAAGTGAAAAAATCATCATGCCATTCCGGAGACCTAAGATATCCAACCAAGAACTATTATTTTAAAGAATAAGCTCACGAATGCATAATTTTACTTTGGTTGCTTTATTTATAACTAATTCTCACTGAGGAGCGTACTAGTACCAATAAATTTCTTACCTTCAAACCATTTGTACCACGTGTCCCCATAGCTCCCATGCTTCCTTTGGCTCCTTTAAGACCCTTTGGGCCGTCTCCACCTCGGCGTCCTGGATTCGATTCACCAGGGAAACCTTTGAAACCTTTTTCTGCTTTTTCAAATGCGGGTTCACCTTCTGCATCCCGTCCAATTCGACCTGTAGGACCAGGTTCTCCTTTTGTTCCAGTTTTACCCTGTATTGATATTTAAAAAGCTCCATTACATTCTCTTCGAAGACAATTTGGAGTGTACTGCTTATAAAGTTAAAGTTAATTTACTTGTTTTTTACCTATTTACCGTATTTTAAAGACCACTTAAAAATAAGAATCTAGTTAAGTCTATATAAAGTCTATAAAAATTGGATGCTTCTTGCTGCGTGACACAAAATTTAAGCGTTTTAAAAAAATCATACCTTTAAACCTTTTGGTCCTTCTGAACCAATTCGTCCTGTCGGTCCTTTGGAGCCTTTAAAACCCTGATTACCACCACTTCCTTTAACTCCAGGGAATCCATCAAAACCGTTGGCTCCCATATCTCCGTCAGCTCCTGGTTCATCATAAATGGGCGGTGGGAAAGAACCGCTATATCCTTTAGGTCCACTTTGACCTTTGGATCCTCTCGGTCCCATTCGGCCGTTACGTCCTTGGGGTCCGAGTTTACCTTTGAGTTTCTTAATGTTGTCAAAATTCTCATCATACACGATAGACACACCTGCAAAAAATTCATTCAATAAAATATTGAAATAGAAAAATTATATTCTTTCGCCGAGGGCAAAATTTACCTAATTGGGAAGGGCGAAGTTTGTTAGCAGATATCGAATTTAGCATAAGGGAGAAAAAGAAAACAAAAGGCTTAGAAGAATTTAAATTGAAATTATATATATCGAATGTGGTGTACCTTGTCTTCCAGTAGGTCCAACATCTCCACGACTTCCTTCTACACCTTGAGAACCTTGTGATCCATCCATTCCACGGTCACCAGAGATGGCTTGGCCATTGGCTCCATCCTCGCCGCGTTGTCCTTTTTCTCCTGTTTGTCCTTTGGTGGTACCACGATCTCCTGGCGTACCGGTTGGTCCTATTCATTGACGAGGACGATGAAATAAAGAAATTTTTAACAAATTATAGTTTTCTTTTCAGTATTATTGTAAGTATTCGACGAGATGAGAGTTCGAACAGAGTCACGTACCAGCAAGCACGGACCGTTGTTTTAACGTCCAAGTAATGGTTGTTTCAACGTCACAACGTTTTTTAGACGTTGAAAAAACGTCATGTGTCTGCTGGGTTCGTCCTTTGTTTCTCTCTATTTATTTGCATCCTTTTTTAATCAAGTATCAAAAGATCAAGTCAGCTCATGAATTGAAGGTAGCAAAAGCTTCAATCGAATCAATCATTTAAAGACACTAAAAAGAGGTATTCTATTATGGTGGTTGAAATAACGTTGTGTTCCTGCTGGGTTAGGTCCTTACCTGGTTGTCCTTTAGCTCCCGGGTTTCCTTGTGGTCCTACTTCTCCTTCGTCACCATGACGACCCCTTGGTGATTTTCCTGGCTGTCCTTTAGCACCTATCTCTCCAATAACACCTTCGAATCCAACAAGTCCAGGTAATCCGTCCTCTCCTTGGTTACCTCTCTTGCCTTTAAAACCATTACGCTCCTAAACATTTGTATAAAAAATAATTCACGAGACTGACATTGTATACTTTTAACTTTCATTGCCATAGGAAGCATTTTTGGTTCTGTTTTTGGTTCAGTTTTTGGGGGAAGGGGGGGGGGGCTAAAGTTCAGTGACACCACTAGGGCCAACGATGGTTTGACCCGAGGGGCGATTTTGAAAGTTTAAACCTTCTAGATAAACCTCATTTTTATTTAATCCATTATCTTAAGAACACAGCCAATATTCTCGCTGAGAAATGCAACGTAAAGAAAAATTTTCATTAAAAAAAAGGACTTCTTATATAGACCAATGGATGGACGATTTCTAGAAAAATCAGTGTTGCGGTACCGTCGTCAAACAATTCAATTTTATTTCAAAAAGATGTGAACTGAAGACCAGATAAATCATTCTCTAATGAGTGATGTAAACCAACTGTAAAAGTAATATCGCAACGTTGGACGGTTAGAGTCCAAAATATGACAAGAAAACTTTCTTCAGAGATTAAAAATAAAGCAAATTGGTAAAATAAAACACTTACAGCGCCACTGGAGGAGCCCTTTTGTCCCTTTTTACCGCGTGATCCAACTTGAAAGTTTTCCTCTCCCTACAATAGTAAGAAGATTACATTTTGTAAGTTTTTATGGTTTAGAAGAAAGTTTGGTATATCATACATTGAATTTGGAAAAGTAGATCAAAAGTTATACAAACTTTAACGAGTTTTGATGTTAAGATATTTTTATGGCTGAAAGCTTATTTTCAATAGAAAGTTTGTGGTGATATAACGTGTAGCGAGCTTATCTTGACACATCTGCATTCTACAAAGGCGCAAACAAAAAGTTCTCAAAATTGTTACTTTTGCTCATATTCCTTATTTGGAAGTCAATACTCTCCGTCAGTTTCATTAAAATGACTTACCTGTTCTCCTTTGGTTCCATAACGACCTTCATTACCCTGGTCACCTTTTACACCAGGGAATCCAGCAATGCCAAATTCACCGTCGAATCCTTGTGGCCCCTATTACGTAGTATAGAAGTAAAGTCAATAAAAGATTTTCTTTTAAAAAGCATTACATAAGCATGTCTCAAGCCCGACGTGTTTATACTAACATAAGCAGAATCTAAATAAAACGCTACAGTAATCTATCTTTAAAATTATTATACTGACATGTCTTGTTTCACGTTCTATTTATTACAAAAGATTTCTTCAATCCTTGGATTTAGACTACATTTCAGTGTTGCATATTGAAGGAAGTCAACACAAACTGGAGTCAGAACTGAGATTACAACTTTCATTTAGATAAGACTAAAGATCAAAATTTCAAAGATTTCTTATGCAATAACAAATTTTGTTTCAAAAAAGTCTTATTTGTTTATAAATAACTTTAATTTTAACTGTTATTTATATTTCTTACTTGTGGGCCAGCAAAACCTTCAACTCCCATTTGACCTTTTTGACCTTGTTCACCACGGTCACCCTAAACGAAACCAGAAGAGAAGAGAAGAGAAGATAAGAATTCGAATTGTTCTGCTAGGTTGTTCTAGAAAACAGTTGTGTATATCGGTTGGAAGATATGTATTCGTGAAATCGGGTCATTGGGTAAATTTGTGATATCCGAAAGTAATTTTAAAGGTCCGAGGGTAGTCTAGATCTAGACCATTAATTTAACATAAACCACTCCAACATTATACAAAGAAGAAAAAAGTAAAAGTGACAAAAAAAACAACAAAGAAATGGAATGAAAAAAGTTGTAATGTCCCGTACGGCTTTTTTATATTTTTATATTTTTTATTCTATTTATTATACTATTACACCTCTCCTAACATATCATGGTTAAATAATGGTCTGGAAATCGAGACTAGTCCGAGAAGTAAAACTACTTTTAATCTCATGATTAAAAAAAACGTTCATATTTTTTCAGCCATTAGTGGCTTTTAAATGGAAAGGAAAAGTATTTATTAAAATCCCATTATTGTTGGTCTATGTTGACAAAGTATCGGAGAGAGTTTGACCCTCTCGTTCGGGTAAATATTATTCAATCAGGGTTTGATTTGAATGAAAGTAAGAATGACAATAAACATAAAATTAAAATCAGAACCAATTAGTAACACCAGTCGACTTGAACAACTATTTATATTCACTACTTATTACTAATACAACTCCCAGTTTCTCAAATGTAGCGAATAGTGCGGTTGGGCTCTGCAAGCGAGCAGTAGTGATTTCAATTTCCACTCGGTTTGTTACCTTTGAGAAAACTGGGAAGTGCATCAGGAATATCAATTAGTCATTATGGAACTAATCTTAAAATGCGGACTTACTTGGAAGCCATCAAAGAAGGAATCGAATCCTTTACGACCTCTGGCACCTTTCTCTCCTTTGTTACCGAAGAAACCTAGTTGACCGATCAAAATTTCTTCGGATCCTCCAGTAGAGGCAGCTTCGCCAGCAGGTCCTGGTTCACCACGATCTCCTTCTTCTCCCTTGACTCCTTTCTCCATCCTTGCGCTTTTGCCCTATATGAGAGATAAAATAAAGAGAAAAATAAAATATAAAGCACAATCAATAACAGAAACATTTCTTCGGTTTGAAATTTCAAAATAAAATAAATATAAACATTCGATTGCAGGAATATTTCGATATGAATATTATACCATCATTTACAGCGGATATTTAATTAAATTGTTTGGTACCACTGGAGAGTTCATTGATTTAAAAAGATTTCAATTTCAAGTTGCATAAAATTCTAAAAACAGTTGTTTTACTTAGTTGAAATAAGAGATCAGATCTCAAAATAACCCTTTAAAACCTTGCACACTGTCAGTGGCATCTAATGCGTAATGGTTTAGGGAAATGTTCTATTATCACACTCAAATATCAACTGTGACCCACGGGTGGAGATAAAAAAAATACGTAAAATCTATTGGAAATAATTATCAAAATTCTACTGATGATATTAAAAGCTATTGTTCTTTGTTCGAAAAAAATGACAGGGATAACAAATTGCAGTGGTGAAATCTCTATCTTTTTTAAGGGGATGGACTTTTTCCAGAGGGCACAAAATTCGATATGTTAATTTTCCATGAGGGACGGTTTCTTCGGGTCTAATTTTTCTAGTTGGTAGGGGGTCCCACGGGCCTGTGATAGATTGTATACAAATATCCATATGCGTTTATCTAGCTTAATCAACTTTGACTGAAAAAACAGAATTTACACGAAAAAATAATTCTTACAAGATCTCCAGGTTCACCAGACATACCATCAGCACCATTCTCTCCGTCAATACCATCATCTCCCTGGTTGGAGAAATAAGAGAAATATATATCCAGTAACTTGTCTTTTGTTAAAGAGCAAAATTCAAGTCATACGCTTTTCGCTTCTTTGGATTCAGGGCCCGTGAATGAATTCCCGTTCGCCCTGAATCCAATCCAATGTTAAATCAGCCTTGAGATTTTAGCCCGGATTCGCAGGGAGCTAATACGGCTGATTTAAAAATGTTACATTTCCCCACACGCTTTTTATAAGAATAAAGTATATAGAACATAAGGCTTCGAGGACAAAAGAATTAAGAACATGTTAAGAACATTCGGAGGCTTTGTAGAATCAAGAGTATAAAAAAGAACATTTTTTCACTTTTGATTGTGTACATATGAATAAAAGACTTAATTAAGAACATTTTAAGAACATTTTTAAGGCTTGAAACCAAAAAAGATAAGAACATTAGAAGACTTCTTCAAATTTTGATGTTCTTATAAAAAAAAAAGCCTTGCATGCAGTTGAGATGAGAAGAAATGGTTGTTGCCGAAAGACTTCAGAAAGACTTACTCGTTGACCAAGGAATCCTGCATATCCTTTAACGCCCTAAAATCAGAAATTAAATTAGTTTCAAGACGTTTTATAAACGTTGAAAAGACGTCTTGTGTATGTTGGTAAAATATTAATTGATCCCAAGGATGCCCGGATTACTGGCGAATAATACTATAACGAATTATATAATTTAAAACAGAAAAATACAAGCTAACTTTTCAAAGGCGAGTTGTAAATCTTATAAAAATGGAAATTCGACTGGAATGAACTGCCTTTACCTTCTTTCCTGGTAGAGCTGGTCTACCGCGTTGACCCTGTAAGAAAAATTGGTTGAAATAACGTTATTTGGACATCAAAACAATGTTCCTGCGGCTTATGTCGGTAAAAAGGACGTATCAAATAGGTGAATAAATAGATAAAAATATGAATAAAAAACCTCCTCATTATAAGAAACGCTCGTTCAAAACTGTGTGTGGAGTATGTTACTCTTCTCGTTCTGTCTAGTGGCCCTTCGTGGAAACAATTCCTAAGCTGCCTAAAAGCTCAGGAATTATTCGAAGCCAGCCACTTAAAACATTCGTTATTATTGTTGTTATTATTATTATTATGTATGAAGGGTGAATAAAATCATGTCGACACGCAAGATAATTGTTACTTTAGCATTACCTTATCTCCAGGTAGAATCGTGATGTCTAATTCAGGAGCAGGTTGACCTTTAGCTCCTTTGGCACCATTAGAACCCCTGAATCCAATTGCTCCTGGGATTCCACTTGGACCAACTGGACCTGCTTCTCCCTGAGACAAGTTTAAAATAAGACATTTAGCATTTGGAACTAAAAAAAAGTTTTTGTTAACATTTGGTTCAAAAGGACTTTGGATCGTGAACAAAAGTTTGTTGAGTAAAGAAATTCGACTGTCGATCAAATTGAGAATATGTTATCTGGAATTATGAAAATTTTGAAACTGAAAAACGGATTTGATACATTAAAAAGAAGTTGAAACAACATTTTGCATAATGAAGAAATTTTGACTGTTGATCTTTCGCTGTCTTAAATTGAGTATATGTTAAATACATCAAAGCCTAAGCCAGACTCGGATACAGAGGAGAATGTGCTAGTTATCATTTCACCTTATATAGAAACTATAAGATAGCCTACCTCCTGTATCCGAGAGCCTGTAAGCAGAAAGAAGTGAAAACTTTTATAGTAAGAACACAAGATGTGATTACGAATATTGAATTGACTAGAAGATTTTTAAAACTTACTGAGGATCCGGGCACTCCGCATGCTGCTGGTAAACCTGGACGACCGGCAACTCCAGGTACTCCCTAAGAAATGAAGAAAGGGCGGAAGTTGAACGAACAATATCGAATGTTTGCAATTCAAATGAAAAGAAAACTACTTTGATTTAAATACACGTGATCAACATTGTAGTAGCAGATCCAGATAGCTTTTTGTTTTTAATCAGGACTCTTTTTATTATATTCCAGAAGGTTCCAGAAAGCAACCCAGTAACATTAATGGAGTTGCGTTTAAGTCTCCTTTAAAAATAGAAAAAATAAGTCTAAGAATTTCAATTTTCAAAGATATTTAAGATTTCTGTAGATTTCAATTCAATCCGGACAATCACAGTCAAAGGGTCCGTAGAAATGTGTTCCTTCCTTCAAAGTTAATGTAAATAAGGTCAGTTATTGCTACCATATGCCAACATATCACTTTTAAAAGCATTGAGTAGGGTTAAGACGGCAGTTATACTGATCCTGAGTTTTTGCCGATTTTCTGTTATTTAAAAAAGTCTATAACCTTTTGACTGTGATTGTAAGAGGCTGTAGATTTGACTTACTGGAATTCCATCATACCCTTGATATCCTGGTGCTCCTCTAACACCCTATAAATACACCAGGTTAGATAAATAAATATATTAGTATAGAATAGCGTAGCGATTCAGTGGCTTAAATTTGACTCGATTAGATTTTTGAACGGTGCAACTGAAAGATACGGAACAATTATAAAAGTGCGAAGAATTTGAAATACAAAGCTAAAAAACATTGAAAGAGGGTACCCTCTGCAAAGAGATTGGGCAAGAAGAGAAAGTTAGCAGGATAGAAGATCACTATGTTTGAGTATTTCTCACCTTTTGTCCACGGTCACCAGGTTTTCCAGTGCGCCCTAGTTCTCCTTTGTCACCATCTGGTCCGGCAAGTCCTCCGTATCCTGAATCACCCTAATGGTAAAGGTAAGAAAAGTATAGCTAAAATAAACAATAAACACTTTTGAGTCGCCTGTGGAAAGAGTTGAACGAGGCCGCCCAGACACCACCCTTAAAGACATTCTTCAAACTGACACTGGAATGAAATCGGAGGAAACCAGGTAATGCCAGTTCGACTAACCTGGAGGAAAAACTTTCTCATGTCACGTGAGCTAATTTGGTGCAGCTAAGTAATTGCCCAACAGACAAAAGACGTTTCTTCAAAGACGTTGAAACATTGTAAAGACGTTGAAACATTGTAAAGACGTTGAAACATTGTAAAGACGTTGAAACATTGTAAAGACGTTGAAACATTGTA
>JAUJPO010052570.1:16624-29395 GCA_032270745.1 Tiaropsis multicirrata
AAGACGTCGAAACATTGTAAAGACGTTGAAACATTGTAAAACGTTGAAACATTGTAAAGACGCCTTGTACTTGTCTGCTAGAAAAGCGACAGATAAATATTTTAAAATTATTATTATTTAAAACTTTTGTGTGGGTGCAACAGAAAGAGCTACCCATCAAAATATAACTCATTTTAGCCAAAAGATAACTTACTCTCGGTCCTGGCGTTCCACGGTCGCCATATTCTCCTGGTCGTCCGCGTGCTCCTTTGGGTCCCATAATACATTTTTTTGGTGTGCTGCATTTCTGCAAAGAAAAAAAATAAGACAGGTTGTTTTAAAGTTTATGTTTTTATATTTCGAAAGATGTCATGATAAATGACTTCAATGCGCATGTTAAGTAAACCTGCTCACAGCACGTTGTTTCAACATTGCTTCAACGTCCAAAGAACGTTCTGACGTTGGAACAACGTTGTTTAGACGTTAAAACAACATTTTTACTTTAATACTGATACCCTCAGTAAACACGTTTTGACGTCCATGTGACGCTTTTTCTGACGTTACAAGACATTGTTTTGACGCCCATGTGACGCTTTTCTGACGTTACAAGACGTTGTTTGGGCGTCAAACTGACGTGTGCTTGCTGGGTGGGACATGCCACCTTGTAACGCAAATATTTTAAAAATAAATACACGACCAAACAAGACAAAAATTATACGGCCTAAAAAAATTATCCATTGTTCCCAAACAGAAATTCAAAAAACCCACATTTTGCTTTAAAGCTCCAGGGACCTGAGGCTCTTTTTCGTCTTCGTCGTCAACTTCCTCTTGTTGTGTCATTAGAACTGGAAAATAAAAATAATAAAAATAACAGTTTCTGAACAAAGGGGCTGTGTTTTTTTAATTCAAATATCGTATAGCAAAATCGATAACTCTGCATAGCTGCTGTAATTATTGGTGCATTTCACATATAAATAAAACGTTATTCCAATATGGTTTCAACGTCCAAATAACATTCTGACGTTGAAACAACGTTCCGTGCCTGCTAGGATGTTGAGGTCAAACCAAAATTTGTTTTAAGCATGTTGTTATTCTCGCCCCATTAAAAATAAAAACCATACCAGATGGCAAGACCGCGGTTGAATACGAGCCTCCACGGGAATACTAACTGAGACAGGGGTGTCCATGTACTTTAAAACTACTGACCCAACAAGGGTGTTCTCGCTTCCAACGAAAGATTGTCTGTATACAGACCCGATAACTATTATTTCCGTAGAGCATCTGTTCTTATTAGCAAACTCTAATTTGAGATTTTTCAAACTAAGCATAAACAAGTGTGGTGAACCACGGGTAAAACTTTGTGGGAAATTGAGGGCGGCAGCAGAGAATGGATTTTCTACGATTCTGGGTAGAGACTACTTCACCACGGGAAATTTACGGCAAAGAGACAATAAGTATACTAACGAATGATAAACATGAGGAATACTCAGCATGATAAAAAAGAACGTTGAAAGAACTTACCAAAATTTTCAGCAAATTCAACAACGTCCTGCAAATACAACAGAGCACCAGGGAAATTCTTGGTCAACATAACTCGTCCTTCGGCATTCTTATCATCGCTGGTGATGGCTTGTAATGTTCTGCTATCGATGTTGTTACCGATACCGATAACTAGGATTTGAACACCATTATCGCGCAAGATTTTCACTTGACCAGCTACTTCTGATGGCGTGGATTGATCAAATTCGGTTGTAAGAATAACCATAATCTACATGGATAATAGTAAAACCATTTAAATAAACTAATCATTTAACTTCTTATGTATTGGACTTTCAGAATGAGCGGGGAACAATCAGAGGCTCATACAGAAGGTACTCTAAAGTTTTGACGGAGAGCGCTGACTTCCAAATAAGGAATATGAAAAAAGCAACACTCTCCGACAAAAGTTTTGAGAACCTTCTGTATCCTCCACTGACAATGTTTGTATGCATGTTTGTAACATTATACTTGCATGGAGTTCTGAGGGTCACAGCTCCCCCTCTTAGAATTGCTTCTCCCGGATCTCTCCCTTTGAGAGGGACATTGGGTACTGGTTTAAATGATAAAAAACAAGCGCGAATTTCAAGAATATCTTATTTACAAACAAGCTAGAAGATCTCGATACACAGATTTTCTTTAGTTTAAAACATGGACTAACTCTGAAATTACCCCCAAAATTCGAGAAAGCTCTGTAAAAATGTTTGTGAGATAAATTGTCGCAAGCTAGATATACAAGTTTTCCGTAACCTTTAAATCCTTGATTGATGTAGAGAAGGAGGACAGAATTTAAAATTACTCCTGACTTTCACAAATCCGGTTTTCCAAAAGACCTTGGATCTAAACAACGTAGGCGGCCGGGATTTTACCGAACGAAAAACAAAGCCGACATGTAACGTGCGGATGTAGAGTAAACACTGACTTCGTTCTTGAGATGACAATATACTTTGCTCTCAAGTGGCACGGCGTTCCTTTTTCCGCCAGTCCCCAGCAGACACCCGCCCAACGTCATTCCAACGTTGTTTCAACGTCCAGATAACAACGTTGTTTTGACGCTGGAATAACGTTCGTGTCTGCTGGGTCGTTTCAGATCACATTTAGCGTCATACTTCGAAATCAGCGATAATTTAAAAAATAACGCGAAATGAAAAGACAAATTTCACTAATAAAACAATAATAATAAGATTTGAGTTTATATACCTTTGGTATGTCTTTTCTAGCACCCGCTTTTTCGGCGAAAATATGTTTGGACCCCAAAACCAGTGCATCCAAAATCACCCCTTTCCCTTGGCGGTAAGCTAGGGCGTCTAGTTTAGATCTCAAGTTGGCAACGTTTTGGGTGGTATTGAAATCAAAGACCACCCTTGATTCTGCTCCAAAGGTTGCAATAGCCATATGTGCTTTTTCAGGTCCAATATCGAATTGAGTGACGGCCGAACGTAAGAAGTATTGGCAAATTGCAAAATCTGTTCTTGGCATGTCTTGGTGGACAATGAAAGCAATGTCGACTATCCTTGACGTTTCTATGAAGAAGAAAAAAACATCAATAATTTATGCTTATCTTAAAAGTATTTAATTTCGCGATTTACGCAATTTTTAATGCCCGCGAAATGTTTTATTTGATTTTATGGTATTCAAATTGCTTGATGGCTTGATCAAAAAATTCATGGAGATTTTAAGTAAGAAGATCACCATGCACCTTTTTTATAATTTCACTCCACAAACGATGAATTAACTACCCGACTTTAGTCAATTGAGAATTTGGACATGTCGAAATCTTTCAATAAAACAGGATTCTTAATTCACTGGTTAAGCTAATACCCACGTTAAAACAACGTTCCGTGCCTTCTGCTGCGTAAGCTAGAAAGAGTCTTACGTGTGATTGGTTCAAAAGAAAGAGTCTTACGTTTGGTTGGTTCAATAGAAAGAGTCTTACGTGTTTGTTTCAACAGAAAGAGTCTTACGTGTGATTGGTTCAATAGAAAGAGTCTTACGTGTGATTGGTTCAACAGAAAGAGTCTTACGTGTGATTGGTTCAACAGAAAGAGTCTTACGTGTGATTGGTTCAATAGAAAGAGTCTTACGTGTGATTGGTTCGATAGAAAGAGTCTTACGTGTGATTGGTTCAATAGAAAGAGTTTTACGTTTGATTGATTCAATAGAAAGAGTCTTACGTGTGATTGGTTCAACAGAAAGAGTCTTACGTGTGATTGGTTCAACACATTTATTGGTGCAGCCTTGTTTACAACATTTGGATTGTCCATGGCAACTAAAATCACTATCACATTCATCAACCACCTCCTTGTTGGCATTCTGTCGTTGGCAATCTGATTCTGTCTTTCGTTCAGTATCAGCTTGACATTGTCCTGGCTTATCTGAAAAAATGAGTGGTAAAATTCCAGTAAAGATTTGTTGAAAATCTAGTTTGGTGTTATTTGGTGAAATTTAAATGAAAAGTCCCTCTATGAAATTTCATATCTGGAACTTTGACTCAAAAAGAAATAATGCTGGGTAACTTCCTTTGATACGCATTACCGTCATTTAATAAATGCAACCTCTAATAAGTGCGGATTTGGATCTCAAAACTATCATACGCTCGAGCAAAATTTGGGTTTTAAATTCGGACTCTTACAGCGCAGTCCAAAATTACCCGAAAAAACGTGTATTTTTCGACCATTTCCCCCCATTTTCTCAGATTTTTCTACACCTAGCTTCCTACCGTTAAGGGTCGCAGTGTCCCCGGATTAGATTCACCTAATTTTTAAAGTCGGGATGATAACTTACCTCTTCCGATCTCGTTTCCGATGGTATTAATCTCCGACATTAAGGCGTCAAAAGATTTCCCGGTGAAAAGACTGCTTGATGATTCAGCGATCATTTTCAATTGGTCTATATTGACCTAAAATGGAATATCGGTTATTAAAATAAAAAATTTCAGTCTCCCATCATATATTTGAGGAACAGTATCAGTAGTGGATCAAAAACCCGATCCCAGGACGAACCTTATTAACCAATGTTTTTATCTGGCTGTTGTCAATAGCAATGTGATCGAAGCTTCATGAAAGTCTGAAGTGTGGAAAACATTTACACAAATTTCCCAATCATTTTAAATAATGAATACCTTTGATCCAACACCAATGGCAACAATTTTGACACCGTACTCCTTCAGTTCTGCTACTGCTTCATAAAGATCTTTGGAAGCCATTTTTGCATTGCCTTAAAAATTGTGTGGAAACAAAAATAGCTAGGCTATAAGAGAGTCTTAAATAGAGAGAGAAGTGTATGTTTCAAACTTGAGGGTTTGATTCTTTATTTCTAAATTCACTCGATCTCAAAACTACCGTACATTTGGACAGAAATCGGGGTTTAAAAATCGGACCCTTATAGTGCACTGACCATTTTCCTCCAGAATTTCCTACCCTTACAGTGAGCATGGGCGTACCTAGGCTTTGTCAGAACCTCGAAAAACCCTACCCTTAAGGGCCGCACGTCCGGTAGGTCATTGACCTCAAAATTCTCCCACAAAAATTATTTGAAACTCACCATCATAGAAAAAGAGCAGAACCATAGGTCTTGTTGTTCGGACACGACCCTGAAGACTGAACACGTCCGATTTCAACATTTTCAAAGCAATCTTCAAGTCAATATTCGTTCGCCGATGACCGATTCGTGTAATGGCTTGGATGACATCTGAAGCTTGGTCATATTGTGCGAAATTGAAATCGACTGTTGATTCATCACTGAAACGGAATTGGTGTAAATATTTATAATTATTAATGATGTCGGAAACATCCAAGAAAGGCAGATGTTTGCCACTAGTTTTATTGTTGTATATTAGTTTAGAGAAGGGTATATAAGTAGACAAACAACGTTGTTCCAACACGTCAGAACGTCATTTATGAACGTTAAAACAACGTGAGAAAAACGTTGTCGTACCTGAATGTGAGAGAAGCGAAACGACCATCATAAGGCGATACGAGGAACGAATTAACGATGTTGATAGCGAACCGTTTCATTTGTTCGAATGATTGTGATTCAACGTTATTGGATGAATCGAAAGCAAAAGCGATATCCATCGGTGTGAATGAACCTAGGAGGGGAAGAAAGAAACAAAATAAATGATGATACGAGATTCCATTACAATTCCTCAACTTTCCATCTGGAATAGTCTTTCATACTGAAATCTTCACGTTGGAACAATGTTGGAATAACGTTGTGTGCTTGCAGGGATGAAGCTTTTTTGTTCAACTTCAAAGCTAATTGTCATTCATGAGCCTAAATTTTTCAATTTGATTTCTATATGAAAAAAGCAGCTCATTTAATTCTATATGAAAGAAATCTTTTGGCATACTTACTAGCAATAGGGAAGCTACATTTTCTTTCGCATCCGTCAAAACAACATTTCTTTGATCCTTCACAGTCACTATCAGAATTACACTGATTACGTTGCTGACCTGTGCAGCCGTATGGTGGTGTAGGTTTACTGCATTTTCCACGGTTGACTGAATCAAGAAAGATAAAAGACAATGCAATGATTAAATTAAACTTTGATTTGTCACATGTATAGCATAAATTCAGTTCTGCAATCCCAAACAAAATATAGGTCAGATAATGCTACCATAATGCCAAAATACTAGGTTTATAAGAGAACATTATGCTGTATTTTCAGTGTGATCTTTTGCTAGTTGTGAGGTCTTGATGTCAACTTTTTTGTCCAGGATTGATTATTGAGAATTAACTCTTCGAGAACAAAATGCGGAGAGTCACGTCAAATTTATCACCAGGGCGAATATCGAATTTAAATCGCTATTCGATTCGTAGATATCTGGGACGTAATCTTTTATTTATACGAAAACATGCAGCTTTTTGGGGATGGTTCCGTTATGAAATCATGTTCTAACCTCTACGGGTTGTTATAGATTCAAAAAAATATAGAAAGGTGAAACCCAACAGACACCGTTCTGACGTTAAAACAACGTTGTTTGGGAGACGTATGTACGTATGGACGTATGTACCTGAACAAGCTTTGTTTGCAACTGAGCTTATGATTCGTCTCAACCCTTCAAAACTGAACACCTCAAAACCGTAGTGTTCGTAAGGCTCAGATGCAATCGTCTTCAATTCTTCGAAATCGATATTATCAGTCACACCAACAGTGAAAAAAGCAATTCCCATATCTTTCAAGGGTTTCATTAAGCCGGAGAGCTCTTCTGTGCAAGAAGTGCATTTTCCATTTGTGAGAAAAATGACGACTTTTGCCACGCCTTGACGCGATTGTCCGTACGGTGAGAAGACACTGTCACGTAAGACACGGATGACGTCATCTGTGGCAGTACCACCTGACCCTTGGTGAATTAAATTCTCAACCTGGCAAAAAAAAAAGAGAAATATTAATTTCTTAAAGGCCTGTTTCCGCCCAGTGCAATGGTACTGAAAATTCCTTAGAAAAGATTACGTCATTTATTATTAATTTTAGGCTAATTTTATGAAAAAAGGCGATAGTTGCGAGCGCTGAGTGGAAACCGGCCTTAAGAAAAAATTGCAGTCAGCTTATGAAAATGACAATAGTGTCCACAAAGTGCAAATCCAAATCTTTTTATGAATCTTGAATGCACCTCTTGAATCTATTGAATTCTAATTCTTTAATCATATGGCGAATTTCCGGGGATTAAACTTCAACCGGCTAAATCTTCCGAACCAAGAGCTTTCAGGAACTCGTTCAACTACCATTGGAAAGAAGACAAAATTGATTGGTTTTGGGAGCCGTTCGCACTAAACGATCGTCTGACGACCAAAACCGACTAAAATCTCAGATCAAGCGCCCATTTTTTCCCTATGATGCTCAGAGCATTATAACTTTCGTGGTATCATTAGCCAGTACCAAACCCTCCTTATTTTATGTAGCTGACGGTAACGATAGTAGGGTTTGTAACGTTTAGAAAGATTTAGTGTACAAGCGTGTTTTCAAAAACACTCTACGTGTGGAAGTGCAAAATCTCTTATTGTCACATGGAAAAGAATTCTCTTGAGGGATTGTTTCCATTGTTCTCAGTCCCAAGGTTCGGGGACTGGCCGACTCAAGAAACTTGTCTAAACGTTACGAACCCACATACGGTAAGATTTTTTTCGAAATGTAAAAATCGTCCCGTTGTGTAGGTTTGGTATAGGCTATACAAACCCACACACGGCAAGATTTCTTTCAAATTGTTAAAATCGTCCCGTTGTGCGGGTTTATTTACATACCTTTTGGACGATAGTGTTCTTATCATAACTATCAGTCAATTTGATTTGCAAGTCAGCAAAATCACCGTAAGTCACTACACCGACATGGGTCTTTCGTGCACCGATATCGAAAGTATTGATAATGTTTTCGGTAAATGATTTGATCGTTTCATGGTGTTCAGCAATTCGACCAGAGCTTTCCAACGCAAACACCAAATCTATGTGTTGGTTGCATAGGTCTAAAAAGAAAAAGATGAAATAATATTGAGTTTCCTTCGCCAAAAGATTATTCAGGTAAAACTTGAAACAACCTGGAGACAAAACTAAGCAGACCTATATTGGCTATGATTTAGCTAAACCATAAATACAGTATAATAGATTATATAGATTATATAGTCGATAGCTCAGTAACCTATGACTTTCTTTTGACAGCTCTTAGATTGTTTTCATCAAGTTTCACGTTCGGCTCAACGGCTCGGCTAAATTATGAACTTTTTTATGAACTGATATTCCGATGGTGATTTGGCGGCCGCCCACGCTAAAGCTCTGAAAGGGCGGGCTGAATTTAAAATCTTCCAACCGTCAGAGTTTTAGCGTGTCTGAAAAAAATTCCATATCTGGTTACCAGAAAATTTATGAACTGAATTGAACATGGAGGAAGCGGGGATTGAACCACGTGGCACTATCACTCCTCGTAATATTGTTCGTCCTCTTAATACAGAGCGCATGCGTATCAGAAGCACGTATCAAAGCACCGCTGATGATGTGTGTGAACATTTAGCTCGATTGGGAATGGTACCTTTCCAAACTCCCACCATCTAAATTTGCATATGTACATATCAAAATTACTCGATCCTCTAAAGTTTTAAACACTTTTTTGAATTCATTCACTCCAGCTAAGAATCTCTCGTAAACAAACTGTCCTTTAAAGGTAGACGGATAAAAGTAATACCAACTCACAAGACCGGTTAACTCAGTAGGTAGAGCGCTCGCCTCACAATCGAAAGGTTGTAGGTTCGATCCCGGCCATCGTCCACTCGACGAATGGGTAGCACAAAAACAGGTATAAACTGAATTGTGCGGTAACTCGCTGGGAGCTGGAAACTGTATGGTGCTCCGCCTTAGTCTAATTCAAATCAGTAGTCAAGCACTAGCGAAAGAGAGATCAACTCCTCAGCTGTACAACACTAAGCCTATTCTCGATTAACTTACTTCTAACAAGACTAATATGGAATATTAAAGAATGTATCAAACTTGTGGGACGATTTAAGAGTTTAAAAGTATGAAAATCACCTTTCATATGTCATAAGCAGATTACAAGACAAAAAAGGTTTTATCTACACAAATCGCTTTAAACTATTTTGAGAAGGCACTCGCCCAATATTTTAACTAGTTTTTGTAGAAAAAAAATTCTTAAAAAAAAGCTCCGAGGAAAGCCCTTTGAATGTTCGGTAAAGCTTAAAACTTGTAATTGACGAGAGAAACAGACGTCTAGAGTGTAAGTCGAGAAGCACATAAAATATGTTTGGAGCCTTGACCCAGAAAATAGAGAAAAAGTGACCCTGAATGTCAGTGGGATTAAAATTTGCCAAAAATTTCCATGTTTTTCTCGAATCTTCCAAAAAAGGAAAACCTAGGAGGGAGGGATTTGCAATTTTCGTGTTTTTGCAACCCTACCAGGGATTAACGAAATCTGAAAAGGTACCCTGTCCAGCGGTATATCTCCATACCCTTTTTTGTCTATGAATTTTCCTTTTTGAAGGTCGAAATAATAATACTCTATACTACTTACTAATACTTATACTAATATGGTTTCTGAGGAATGACAGTTGGATTATATAGCTTGCGGTCTTAAAAAAGGATCGTCTTGAGCTATACGAAAAATAAATTAACCACTCTTACGAACACAAACTTTCAATTTCTAACCATTTTTAAAAATCTTATAAAATAATTCTTGATTCAAACTTTTGGTTTGTTTTTTACTTTCAGCAGGATAAAATGGATGTAGATTTATAAATGTTCAGAATGCACCGCCCCCGCCCCACTAAATAATCTTACACTATTTTTCACCAAGGACATTCTTATCCAACCACCTTATTGCTTATAAATTTTCAATAAAGCCTTCCTTACAGAGGGAAGTTCCTTATAAACTTGTCTGTAGGTGCACGGAGTGTTAAATTTTCAAGCCCAAAATTTTTCCAGCTTATTCATAGCGAGAGGATATTTAGGACCTTACATTTAATTCGTCTAAACAAAACTTGTAAACGAAAGTTTATGTACAGGCCGACCTATACGCGGCTAAGGTGGTAAACATCCTCTTGCGTAACGTAAAATAGGTACCCCCTTCGGGAAGTTTGTACTCCCTTGTACATCCTGAAAAAAGAATGACTCTCCACTGCACTTTTCAATAAATTTGAAGGTTTTTTAGAACTAGAAGTAGAAATTAGAATGTTTTGAAAATTTGTTTTTGACCTCGTGTGTGAGACACTGATCCACTGGATTCACTCCTTATGGATTTCTTAATCCACTGGAATCACTCCTTATGGATTTCTTAATCCATTGGATTGACTCCTTATGGATTTCTTAATCCACTGGATTCAACCCCTTTTGGATTTCTTAATCCATTGGATTCACTCCTTATGGATTTCTTAATCCACTGGATTCACTCCTTATGGATTCCCGTCAGTTTTGGCGAAAATACGCCATGTTGTTTCCCATTTCTGCAGATTAGTGGTATGATTCTTCATTTTTACAGTCGTGGAAAACAGAGACGTAGATTTAAAAGCAGTCGAGCTGGAAACTGTGAGACTGATACAAGGGTAAAAAGCGAAACTTGTAAACACTTCTCAATAGTCAATGAACATTTGACTTACCAAGAGATAATTTTGAAAATGAGAAGTACAGTTGCTTTCATGTTTTTTTTTAGTAAAACATGAAATTATTTTACCAGGGCCTATTTTCTGGGTTTAAAACCCAGGGGGTACTTTTTCGGGGAGTACTGGGAACTATACATTTCTTTCTTTCTTAGATCTAATATTGAACATTTCCTTCAAAAAAGGTTAAGATTGAAAATAAAGATTTAATAAAGATTTAACCAAGACGTCCACTCTAGGCTAAAATACAAACAAAAACCAGCACTTCCATTAGACCTTGAAACCGAATATCAATTTCCGCTGCATGTAGAGGTTCAATTCTAAATTAAAGTCTTGTTAATTTTCAGAGATGGGATATCCAAGGGGTGTAAGGAAACTTATTTTAAATAGATTTCATAAATGTTAATATTATCGACTCAATAAGACGCAAAAGAAAAGAGCACAAAATTGCAGTATTGTCAAAAGTCTGTTACAAAAAGATTGTTGCTTAAAACAGTTGATAATGTAGAAACCAGGATGACACTAAAGAAACAAAAGTAAATAGAGTGATACTGTCCTGGTTTCTACATGGGAACAATATTTACTGACAATCTTTTTGGAACAGAAAACAAAACTTCATAAATGAGAAAAGAAATGGTAAAAATGTAAAAAATTTCACATACCTTCCTCTTGGCCGTGTATTCCTTTCAAATTTAGAGCAAACAAAAGAAAGATGGTGAAAAGCCCAAAGAGTTTTCTACCCTGAGGACTATTCATCATTGTCTTGGAATATGAATCTTCTCAGAGGAGAGAAATTTTATAGAACTTCACTCTCTCAAAGTGTTGTGTTATACCAAGCCCCTTCTTCTTCTGTGTGGGGTAATAGCTGACTCAACTAAAACACCTTGACACAGGTAATGCAATTGAGCCTGTTTATAGACTAATCGTTATTTAATTCTATAGAAAGCCCTAGACCCTCAATCCTAGATACTATTATAAAGATTCTATTGTTTTTTTATTTTGTTCAAGACAACTGTAATTGTCCTTTCTTAAAAAACTCAGTGGTGGTTTTTCTTTGTTACAAGTGTTCATAGGGTGTGAAATTATGCGATTAAAAAGGTGGTAAATTATGCGTTTAAAAACTTCGACGTTTTAAGATACATAATAATTACTCGTAATTTCGGTTTTTACGTATGAAGTTACTATGAAATTTTAAAAGACTTACGAAAATTGATCAAAATAGAGCTTTTATCACCTATTTTCTTCCATCATTTTGTGGGTTTTTAGGTTTGACTTCATATTTATCCCGTTTGGGTATAAAGTTACCGTAACTTTTTCTTTTTTATATACCCTCAAACGAAACCACCTTTATTGGTATTACACAAAGAAATTAAATGTTAAAAATCACACGTTTCCTTGAGTAAAATAACTTATAGAGTCCCTTTTTAGAATCGAAGTTGGATTCTAAAAATTCCTATTACAACAGTATCTACTAATCTTTGCCATGTATACCTACTAATCTTTGCAATTGCTGTAGAGGTATGGAAGAGGACAGGGAAGTGCAATTTTATAGGATTCTGATTTTAACTTTTCACTAAAAGCCACCATATCAAGCGGTATTGTGTGTACCATCCTTTTCCGGGGGATGTTTTGTTGATTTGTGTCGTAAATGTTGAGGTGGAGTCTGCTAAATCACGTGCATCACGTGCCCTAATGCCTTCACTTTTTTCACATGCCTCAAGTCTCGTAGTACCTCACGTGCCTTAGTGCATCGACCGCCTCACGTGCCTCACGCGTCTCACGTGGCCTGAATTTTTTACGCACCCTAAATTATTCAAGGGATAGGTTTTCGGTAGTTTTAGTGAAAGAAATTGTTATTACGAGATTGAATCAATTATTGCTCCACAGGGAATTTTGTTGGAAAACGTTCGTTGATCAGTTGATTGCAATCAACAGCGCATGATCAGCGCAGTTTTTCTAATCGGTACTTTTACTGACTAAAAGGATAATTAGATTTTGGCAACTTTATTTATACGAAAACATGCAGCTTTTTGGGGATGGTTCCGTTATGAAAACATGATCTAACCTCTTGTTGTTATAGATTCAAAAAATATAGAAAGGTGAAACCCAACAGACACCGTTCTGACGTTAAAACAACGTTGTTTGGGAGACGTATGTACGT
>JAUJPO010052571.1:0-14909 GCA_032270745.1 Tiaropsis multicirrata
TCGATGGAGTTGAACACCTTCGACAACGATGCAATTTCTTCGTGAATACTGTTGGAGGCGCTCAGTTTCTTTTGCCAGGTTGCCATTCACTGTGCTCAGGATTGCATTGCAGTCGTTCAGCTTTGCGATCTTGGTTTTGAGTGGCATAAGTCCTGTCACTGTCTGTTGTTATGGTTTAAGTATGCTTGCTGAGAAAGTTTTCTGAAAGTTTTGAGCTCATTGTGAAAGTGTAAAAGTTTAAATTTTTGTAATAAAAAGCTGTTTGAATTTTTGATAATTTTGTAGACGGATATAATAAAAACTTTCATTTTAAAATATTAAGTTAAGACCTCCATTCATGTGAGTGGATCGCTTGACCTTTTTTAACAGTGCTTGGTAAAGAAAGAAATACCTCGATTCTATTGGTTTCAATGTTTATGTGTAGAGACCGTGGCCTTTAGGGGCTATAACAACTGTTTTCATAATAAAGATAAATGGAACAATTTAGTAATAACTAATTTCAATTTGTGATCTTTTTCAGGAAAACTGAAGAATAAAGATGAAAGCAAACAGTTCGTTTTGAAAATCTTCAATTGTGGATCTGCCAGCAAAGGAGTATTGGAGCTGATTGTCAACCTTATGTCACATTGTGCTTCAACATGCATTGATAAGTTTTCTGTCCAAACGCCATTACCTGCTATCAATGTTGTTGGTGATGGTGATGAAAGTGTGAAATATATTTCGTCCTATGATATTCATGTTCTTAAAGAAGCATTTTATGATAGATGCTCTAAAGATGACTTGATCAGTAAAGGATTGCTCAATGTTGGTGCAAATGGTGAAGTGACCTGCTCTCATGATATTCGATTAGTCTCTTTCCTTGAAGGAAGAATTCCTGATTTTAACAAAGAAAAATGTTCTGATATCTTTGCTGAAGACATTGGTAAGACATGCGCCAAGCTCTGTAATGATTTACTGGTAAGTATTGGACTGGCATTTTTACCTTCATATTTTTCTAATAGCGTTCGTTATACGAAACGTTCGAGTTTTGTTTCCGGAAATCGGCTGGGTGAACTTCTTTTCATGCTTCACCCCGCTACCCGAATAGTTTTTTTTGGTATCGTACCTAAATTCCCTTAATTTTCGCGTCTTTAATTTTCGCGCACCCTTTAATTTTTTCGCGCCCTTAAGTTTATCATCAAAGTAGTATTTTTTGAAAATAATTTGAAATTTATAGAAGAAATTTCTTACTAAACTCAGTAAAAACAATGCTTTTAGTGTTTGAAATCTTTTGACTAAAGGAGAAAACAAAAGGAGAAAACAAAAAAGAAAATATCTCTTGGCGCTACCAAAGCTATTATGAAAGCTAAAAATAGCCTAAAATATTTGTCACTAATTCGTGCACCCTTTAATTTTCGTGCCAGAATTAAGGGAATTAAGGTAAAAATAAAACTACCAATACAAATCAAACTTTATCTTACAAAAAGTTGTTCGAGAAAAAAAAAATTTGGCCGGCCGGGTGAGATTTTCAGGGTTGGGATCCGGCAATATTTTCAATGTTTTCAATATTTTTGGCATTTGGCAATAAGATCAATATTATTTAAATTTTTTGGACTTCCAGCAATACTTTTTCAGGATTTCAAGCAATACTTTTGTTTCACATGCTGGTCCACATAAAAGCATACAATCTGTGCTTTATTCATTTCACTTCTTGTAAATCCCTGTAAAACAGGGTGGTCACACAGGCTATAAAAACTGGAAAAGCTGGAATATAATTGGGCATGAAAAGCTGGAAAGGATTACCTTTTTAGGACTAGAAAAAAAGTTTCCGATTAAAGATTTTCGTAACTCTGATAAGCAATCTGCAAGTATCAATTTTCAAGAATTTTCTTGTTGGATCCAACCATGATGGATCCTCCAAATAAAGAAAAAGTTAACTTTATTATGATTAGAACTTGTCGGACAAAAATAATTATTTCCCATACATTTTAACATGCCGCCTGTCAACTGGTGGAGACAAATGTCCCTCTCACTTATTTTTCCAAGTATATATTGAAGTATTTAAGATATTTTTCTTGAGTTTTCTTCCATACTCCATATGGCACTTTTGACCTCTAAAATTCCTAAATTTCTTTTGCCCGGTGAAAACCTTAAATACCTGAAATTTGTACTATTTTTTAAAGAGACCACTTTTGGGTCATTATTTTATTCCAAAATCTTGAAATCTTTCCTTTCAACTGTCCTTAAAAAATAGAAATAAGTGTCCAATTAGTTGAAAGGATTTACTAAACTGAAAGGTACAAAGGCTAATTTGTAGCAATATTTTGAAACTTTTCCAATATTTTTTGGCACTTTAAGAGCAATATAGCAATGAAAATCTTTGAAATCTTTGGATCCCAACCCTTTTTTTATTCGTCACCCACATTTCCGGAAACAAGACCACTTATATAATATAAGGATAGAATTTTGGAATTGCGCGAGCGTGCTGACTAAGCACAAATACAAGCTCTAACTGAAGACTGCGATATCTGCATGATATCTGGGGTTTGTGGCAATGGTAATTAATAAAATAACTAAACAGCCTTCGCGCCGGCTTCTGTTTTTTATTGAAATCGAACGTTTCTAAACATTAAATTCGGCAATTTCGAATGCAAAGTTCAATTTCGAGTATTCCTTTTTACCTATGATCGGATAGAACCTTTAATATTTGTATGACTTTTAAATCAAATCAATTGTGTTTTAAATCTCATTTCATTGTTAAAGACCTGTCATTTAAAATTTCTCATTGGGTTGTATCCATTCCCTCTAAATTTTTAGGATGTCCCGAAATCAAAAGATGTGGATCGAACTGGGTGGATATGGAATCTTGTTTCGTGTGGCAATGTACTGAAAGACAGCTGTCTTAATGTTGTCAAAGATGTCGAACTGAAAAATACTTTGTTGAAGGTCATCGAGGAATTTGAAACGAAGACGATACCCAAACTGGATGAACATTTGACCAAGTCTTACATCCATGGTGATTTAAATGAACAGAATTTATTGATAGGTGAAGGAGATAAGGTTGCTGGAGTTCTTGATTTTGATGATGTTGTTTGGTCTTATCCTGTCATAGACCTTGGTACTGCAATGATGTATCTCTCTGTGGGATGTGAGGAAGAAGATATTATTCAAAAGTTGAGTATGATGTGCAAAGGCTACAGGTCAGTCCGTGACCTAACTGATATTGAAAGATCCCTACTATATAACATTTGTTTGATGAGATACACACAATCCACTTCAGTTTCCATATATCAACATGAAATTGACCCCGAAAATGACTATATATTGCTACACTGTAAAAATAATTTCAAAAAGATGAGTTTTTTAATCGATCTCGGTCCTGATTTGTTTATGGAAAAGATATGTTCCAAAGTATGATAGTTATGTTTTTGCAACTCATTTGTTTTGGTGTTTATGCTAAAATATGTTTGTTTGATCATGTAATCCAAACATTTAGACCTACTATCATAGGTATAATACCTGTACTGGAGGTCCTATAAATTTACCTTAGACCGTTCGTTCGTTATTAGCTTTTCTCGTAATTGGTAATAGATTTTTCTGAATTTTTGCACGCAAATGGGTATTCAGAATTCCTCGAGTGTGAACGTCGGAAAAGGAGGGTTTTTTGGGATTTACTTGAGATTCTTTTATTAGTTTTTACTTATCTTTAGTATGAGACTAGAGTACTATCGTGAGTAAAAAAGGCACGAATATTTAGTCTCAACTTCAGTTGAGCTATAATCTGGGAATTTCTATGTGTCTGTGTGTCTGTCTGTGTGTCTGTCCTAAAACTTTGAGGCAGACTGGAGTCCTCAAAAATTGTCCTGTTTGGCTGAAATTTGGCACACTTGTTTCTTGAGTGTATACATGGGGGTATTTTTCATTTTCGGGGCCTGGGAACGAGTTTTTCTGCCAAAACGAGGCTAAAGCTTTTGGGCAGGCTTGAGGCCTCAAAACTTGTCAGATTTGGCTGAAATATGATACACTTGTTCCTTGGGTGAATACCTGGGGGTGATTTTTTTCTTTTTTTTTTAATTTTTTATTTTTGGGCCTGGGGACAAGTTTTTCGCAAAAACGAGGCTAAAACTTTGGGGCAGGCTGGAGGCCTCAAAAATTGTCCGATTTGGCTGAAATTTGGTACACTTGTTCCTTAGGTGAATACCTGGGAGAGATTTTTTTTTGTTTTTGAAAATTTTCATTTTTGGGGCCTGGGGACGAGTTTTTGCCAAAACGAGGCTAAAACTTTTGGGCAGGCTGGAGGCCTCAAAAGTTGTCCGATTTGGCTGAAATTTGGTACACTTGTTCCTTAGGTGAATACCTGAGGGTGTTTTTTTCTTTTTTTGAAAATTTTCATTTTTGGGCTGGAAGACTGGGTTCCAGTTCTTGCTTTGGCGTATATATACAATTAAACATTTCATGTTTCAGATATGAATATTCTAAATCGAAAAATTGATTTAAATAGATTAGTGTTTTCATTCATGTCCAATACAACAGATAATAGCATTGCTATTCTATTGCCAACGTCAAGTCACGAGCAACCAGTTTTTCAGCCAGTTCACCAATTTTTTAAGTCTCCAGCCTGCCCCAAAGTAAATCTTTGCTACCTAATATGAAATATTTGAAATGTTACAATTGGGCCTTCGAATAATTGGAAAATACTGAAGTTGAGCCCAGTGCGTTGCGCACGTTCGACTATGATTGTATTGATATTAGCTAATAGCAGGGGATGACAGAGGTAGGGTTATCTACGGTACTTGTGGCTACAAACATCACTAGTATTTTAAATTTTGTTGTTAATTTTATGAAACTAGTTCTGTTTTGTCTTTATATTATGCTTTAAATGTTAGCTTTTTCTATCAGATCGTTTGGTTTTGTGCATAAAAACACGTGTATACTCTCGGGGTGCCGAATAAACAAGGGGGGGGGGGGGTTCAAAATAATTGAAAAACTGAAATTGAAAATTTTTAATGAATGAGGATTGGAATTTAAACTGTTGAAAACACTGAAGTAGGACAAGAATAGGTAATCACGGCACAATAAGGTACTTTTCTTCTTTGAAAATTCTTCGTTTCAGCGTTACCGGGTTATGAAAAAAAACTCATGCGAAATTATTTTTATTTTTTCTAGTATGTGGTGGTTGTTTGAGTTCAAAAACTATTATTTTTTTCAAAATTTCAGGAATCTCACACTCATTCTAAATAAAGTTCATTAATTTCTTGCGGCTGGGGACCTAACAGAATTTCTCACCCGGCCGGTAACGCGGAAACGAAGCTTTTTTTTAGGGTTGGCCTTAAGAACTTTTCTTTGGTACTTAAGAACTGTTGTCAAAAATGAATAAATGGGGAGGGGGTCCTGATTTGGCACCTGCGAGTATAAGTAGATTTATTTAAAATTTGTATACATTATTTTAGACATGACATTTGAAGATGTTCGCGCCTACGAAAAAGAACTTCAAGAGGAAACAAACAAAAAAGTTATGGGAAGTACTGAAAATATTGCGGCTGCTACTTCAACTTGATGTTTATGTTTCATATGCACTAATGTTCATCTATGTAAACCCCATTATGTGGGTGGTTTTAGTCAATGGTAAAGATATGTATTCTCTGACACGGAGGATTATTCCAGGATAGTAGTCATGCATGCAAAATACATATAATAGACGTTTTTAACGACAATCAAGAGACTTGGGTCGTGGTTTTCAACTTTTTCAACTAAATTGACTTCTTCTTCTCAACATTTTCATGAATGGAGGTCACTTTGAGATTGCAAAGTATGAGAAGGTTGCACATCAGGTGGGTATTATGGTAAGAATTGAATATATATTTAATGAAAAAATTGAGTTTATATACAACACAATAGGTCACAGTAGGTTTGTTCGTTTTTACTTCCCATATATTGTTATTATTTTATAGAGGTGTAGTATTTTTGAGATATATTTTTGAACAAAATTATAATTTTAATGTTCTTGTGTTAAAGTTGTTCTTATGGGTTTCCATGCAACATTTTCTTTTGCTTCAAAAATGAAATCTAGAAGTAACAAGGTACAGACGGATAATTTTTATGTTTCAGTTTTTTTTTTACTTCTATTCTTTGTTATTTATTTTTAGTTGTTATTATTTTCTTTTTTCGTAAAAATAATTTTTTTGGGACAAAGTTTTTTTAAACACAATGTTGTCTTTTCGTCAAAATGGTTTAGAAGATTTTTCTTTTGTGGCTTATGTTATTCTTAGTATATCGTCGTTTTTCTTGGTATATCGTCGTTATTCTTAGTTTTTCATCGTCGGATCGAAATACTAGGTATATCGCGAAACACTTAGTACTTTCAAAAAAGTATACACTAAATAGTGAAATATTTCGTTGAATAGTGAAATTTTGGTTGAATAGTAAAATCGTAATTTTGCTACAAATAAACAACCATAGGAGAAGGGTTGAAAATTTTGAAATATTACACACCATTTGACTGGCGCCTCTTAGAATTAGAAGGACTCAAAAGAAAGACAATGAAAGAGAAAAGCTACCGATAAACCCTTTTCTTTTGATAAGTTGAAAATCATAAATAATTTATGAATATTATGGTAAAATTATAATCATTTTGCCTTTTGTTCTTCTAGGTACAATCTTACATACACACAATAAAATTCTTTTTTGTTATTAAAAAAAAACATTTTTATGGTATAAATTTTACCTCATGTTCTCTATTTCAGTGAAAATCGGCTCAGCACCGTGAAGAAAAAATTGTCTCTACTTTAGTACATGAGTTCTGTTATAAAATATTGAGCACTATGGAATGAGAGTGTTTGTCACGAGTTTCGATTTTTTTACAGTAAAACTGATAAAAACTTTTTTATATTAACGGTTTTAACCGGTTTTTACTGACAATCTTTTAACAACTACTTTAGTTTAGTTTTAGAGACCTAAAGTTGAAGTTGAAAATTATTGTAATGTGAATATCATGAGCGGAATATAATAAGCGCCCACTCTTATTTTACATGCAGCATATGTATTTTGAAATAGAAAGGAGTAAAATATTTAACACTTTTCATCACGTACCAAACCCAATATTAACGAAATTTCAGAGAGATTTCAGAAATGTGTGAGGTTATTACATAGCAAGAAAGTAAAATGGAAAAAAATATTAAGAATATAGTAAACGGATTTAAAATGCTGTGTGAAAGAAGAAACACAAATGTAAGTAAGTAAGACATCGGCTTTTAAAGGATGTTTCAGTAGAAAAGATGACGTCATAGATATCATGAATTCATGATATTCATGACGTAATCTTTTATACGGAAGCACCCAAAATAACCCGGAACTAGTGGCAAAATTTGCCACTAGTTCTTTGTTAATTTGCCACTAGCCCGGCTTTTTCGGAATGCTTCCGTATAAAAGATGACGTTATAGATATCATGAATTGAAATCTAAACAAGCATGACTTAACTTCATACATGACGTAAATCATGTGAACATTCTATTTTAATTAGATTTTAATTGTCTTTTTCTCCCAGCAATTAACAATGGTATAAATAAAGAAGTAGCAGCCACTCATCAAGTTAGTCTTGCATGCATGCAAAGTAGCAGTCACTCATCAAGTAAGTCTTACATGCATGCAAAGTAGCAGTCACTCATCAAGTAAGTCTTACATGCATGCAAAGAGATTCAAAGCTTTTATCTAAATTCATATGGAATAAACTGTCTATCAAGAAGGTTTGTTTGTATGGAGTTTTAATCATTATTACCATTTGGAATCGATCTGTTAGGAATGCGTCGATCCATCGGAGAATCTCACCTTTCACTCCATAACATTGTAGCTTTTTGAGCAATCCTTTGTGTGGAACTGTAAAGCCTTTGCAAATTCAAAGTAGTTAGACGCCATCGACAACGTTTCCTTTTGAAATATCTTCCGTAAATGTGTCTAGATAGTGAAGTAGTTGCGTAATTGTCGATGTTTGGTTCACAAATCCATATTGTTTTGTAGAAAGAAGTTTTTCTTAGGTTAGATGGATCATTCTTTTCTGTTTTAGAAACGTTTCCGTGACTCTGCATATAATCGATGTTAAACTAATGAGGCGATAATTTTCTGCAAGGTTCTTGACTCCTTTGTTCTTGTAGATTGGTGATACTATTGCCATTTTCCAGTCGTCAGGTAGATAACCTTCCAGAAGAGACTGGTTTATGATAATGGTAAGGAGACGATGATGTGGTCTACCGATTCTCTTAGTAGCCTCGGGCTGGTTTTGGCGGTGAAGGTCTAGTGTTAAGTAACATCCCAGTTGGTATCCAAGCTATTCAAATCGGTTCGAGGACATGTTGGTGTAGGAAGGTGTCTCTTAAAGCTTCAAGAAATTTCTCCTCGCTGGTTGTTTCGGGGTTCCATTTTTTTCAATCATACGATATCTCTCAGTGCCGTAGACACGGATTTAATATTAGGGGGGTCATATCTTTGGTATCTAAGGAAACACGATGGTTATGGCCAACAGGCCTGGAAAAGCTAAGATTTTGGACCAATAGGTCCACTGTCCTTCCCCTCCACCCGGTGGCTGCACTGTTTCTGACTGATTGTGATTTCAAGCTTACATAACTTTCTCAGTTCATTGACTTCGATTTGAATAGGCTTTCATCAAAATTATATATTTTTCACTTTTATTTTATTTTCACTTTCACTTTTATTTGCCATTAAAAATGGATGATGATTTTGTTTTTATCCCATTGATATTATTTATTAATTGTCCATTTATGGTTATGAATTCGTTTATTTTTGTTTAGAGGTTTAAGTGAAAAACATAAAGAAGAGAACTGAAGACATGAAGGAGGAAGTTCCAACTTCAGAAACATGTGAGTTTTTTTTTCATTCTTGCTTTCACCGCTTGTTCCATGTACATTTAGATACGTACGTAGCCTGAAGATACATGCAATCATCTCTTCATTTTATATACTGATTGATAGTGAAGAAATATTAGCATGGTGAGACCTCTAGATTTGAATGCCCAATTTGATCATGATTTGATTGACAGTTCATAATATCACCCAATGAAAATTCCTCGCATTGACATAAAATCTGCGTCAATCAGATCGCTTTAAAAGAAACAAGTCCAAAACGGACTCGTTGGTTTCACCCGTCGTTGACGGTTCTTCTGTCTATTAGATACGTAGAAAGATATAGTTTTTTTTCTTGTTCTGATTCTAAATTTGAATAAATTTAATTCGAATTTGGTACTAAAATATATAAATATGACTCTTCATAATTGCAAAAACACTTGAGCAAATGACGATCTTCACAGGGGTGTTGAAAAGAATATCCTTAATACAAATTAAGTCTTGGATCTACATAATTCCAATTTTCAAAGGCATTTTTTAAAAAGATACAAAAATACAAGCTTAAGTTCATAGTGTTAGAGGTATACCGCTGAAAACATTTTGAATCGTTTTATGATAGACATGCCAAGCACAGGTATTATAGGTTGAAGTATTAAAGAGATAAAACTGTAGTGTCACGGCACGGGAAGGAGATTTGTAGCTATTCTTGACCTCCCTCTAGTTGTATATTAATATTCAAGAGGTCGCCCGCATTCTGTCTTTGGCGCAGGGCGAAGAACTATAGGAACGAATCCGCGATGGGAACGCGCGTACAAAAGCGACCTCAATATAGTTGCGCGTGTCATCTTAATCCGAAAGAAAAACTTGAAAAGCCGTTTTATTAACTCAATATTTTCCGATAGCAATATGAAAAAATTCATTTTTATTTTGTTGGTGAGAATTGATTATTTTTCTACGAAATTAGACTTTTTAGTTCGGTTTTACCAGCCCTTTTAATGGAAATGAATATAGCTATCATATTTTGACACCAATTCTACTTTAAAAGTGAGGAGTTTCGTTTCGAAACTCTTGAAATGAAAGATAATTTTTTCGATAGATGGAAATTATCGTGCTCTTCATGAAGACAATAAGCAGGTGAAAAAATACTAAAGTGTTATTCTAGAAAAATAGTAAAAAAGGTCTAATGAGCTTTCAATTATTCATGAAAGATATTACGAAATCTTAGTGTGTCTGTCCCAAAACTTTGGTGCAGACTGTAGGCCTTAAATATTGTCCGATTTGGCTGAAATTTAGTGTGTTTTTTTCATTTTTTGAACATTTAGATTTTTGGGGTCTGGGGACGATTTTTTGCCAAAACGAGGCTAAAACTTTGGGGCAGGCTGGAGGTCTCAAAAATTGTTCGATTTGGCTGAAATTTGGCACACTTGTTCCTTGGGTGAATACCTGGGGGCAATTTTTTCATTTTTTGAAAATTTTCATTTTTGGACTGGAAGACTGAATTACTTTATTGTATCCATTGAATTTAAGCCAAATCGGACAATTTTTTAAGTCTCCAGCCTGCCCCAAAGTAAATCTTTGCTACCTGATACGAGATATTTGAAATGTTACAATTGGGCCTTCGAATAATTGGAAAATACAGAAGTTGAGCCCAGTGCGATGCGCACGTTCGACTAATTATATTGTGGTGTGGTGATTAAATTTGATTAATGATTTGTTCTCTTTTATAAAACATTCGAATCTTATTGTTTATAGAAAAAAAAGAGAAAAAAGAGAGTAGCATTTATAGTTGTTTCCATTTGCTGCAAACTCGAGTCCCCTGGCTACTGAACTATACCATTGGTGGGCATGTTTAAAGTTGGTATAATCAAATATTAACTGGTTAAGTCAAAATAAGTCATAAATCAACTGTTCTGATTGGTCCTCTTCCGGTCGATATAATCTTTAAGGAGATGGCCACACTCACAAATATTTTCGATGATAGAAATTGTGTCATATCATTGTGTCATGGAATATCTCGTCAGTTTGAACAAGATGTCAAGAATTAGCGTTGCAATAACTTCTTCTTCTCTAGGGTTGAGGTCAAAATGAATCGGGGCAAAATATCAAAAAGAAATAGCGGAAATTTATCGAAAATCAGGGAAGAAGGTCACTTTTTGTAATCGAAAGCATTAACTACTACTCACCAGTAAATAAACACAATAATATAACTGTTTTGTCGGTCAATACGAAAAATATTGACCTTATATAGCTGCGGTCAATATTTTCCCGTATTCACCTCAAAACCAGTTATTAGTGTATAATCAAATAATAATTTTGGAAATATATATAATCAACCATTCTGATTTCTCTGAAGAAAAAGGTTTGCTTACCCGATAATACTCCGATAAAATCTATAAGAAAGATAATAGAAACACATATTGAATTATTGCATTCTATTGAAAGAAATAACATGTTCAACAGATTGAATAAACACTTTTTGTTATAATCCGGGGGGGGGGGGGGGGGGCTTGTGTAACCCGGAAGTCGAAAAGTGGACTCTAATTAATTATTGAGCTTAATACAAGCTTTTGGAAAAGATTTCTATCAGAGCAGATTTTATGGATTTTGAAGATTACGGGACCCTGTCAGAGACTTTCAGAGCTTCAAAAAGACTCCATACCCAATTTGCCTCCCCCCCAAGCTGAGATTCTTTAGCAAGTAGCAATGTCATGAGTTCATCACTCATAATAAGGGTGGCTTGGTTTACCTTGCTATTTTTCTTCGTTTGTTCTTTCTTCATTTTGTATAGCTTCAAATTGAGGATAGATTGTAAACGTAAACTGAAAAAACAAAAATAAGTAATCGTTTATTATAACATCACCCTTTGATGGAAGTCCCCAAATATCAAACTTCGGCCCGAAAGCTCTCTTTTCCAAATGCACTATCCAGGGATAAGCAAACTAGACCTAATTACAGCCATGTAGCGGGTAGCGGCTAGGGATGTTTGGGGAAGGGTAGTCGAAACATGATGATGACGACGATATCACCGAAGAAGATTCTGGCCGAAATCACGATAGATAGACTATGATAGACTATAGCTATGACGTAATTATTTCTACAGAAAATATCCAAACAGGCGGCAAAAACCAACCTCTTTTGGTATGTTTGAGAAAAAAATATTATTACAACACAAAATAATCATTTATATATCACTGTTAAACAGATTCTGGCCGAATTCATGAAAGAAAGATAGCTATACATCATACAGAATATTTCGAAACATATACTTATTAGAAAGATTCCGACTAGGGGACTTACCATAGAAACAGGAACCTTTTATCATATGTATTCAGTAATGGATCTCTTTTCCGACCATAACTCAAAACAACATATCTAAAGATGGAAGAAAGAAGATTACCAACACTCCCATTGTATTAAAATGTACGCTAGTCCTCATTACTTCATAGTGCAGACACGAGTATGCCCGGAGGGGTATCTCTTATCTTCTTGAAGTTGGTGGATACCAAGATTTTATGCTTTGCGTTTAAAAATTTAAAAATAAAATATATTTCCAAATTGAAATAATGGAACTTTTAAGGGGGAAAATAGTTGACCCCCCTTTCTAAACTATCCCCCTTTCAAGAGCAAAATTGCTACCCTCCCTCCCTTCGTGCTAGTTCAGGGAGGATCGAACTCTTGGACAATATTGTGAAAATATGACTCAATTTCAGGTTCTGTCAATGATGAAATTCTGATCTGAGAACAAATTCGGAAATCGAAATCCCTTCTTAAAAAACTATAGACCTAACCGCTCTGAGAAGAAAATAGTTAGGGAAAACTTACTCGACAAGTTTCAAACTGTCAGATGTGATTTGAAAGATCTCTTGCAGCCCTTCAGAAGAGGACATTTTGGAAGCGGATTGTTCAAGACCCACCAAATATTCGATATAGTTCACCACACATTCGATGTAACCATGCGCTCGCTCTACCGAGTCCGTCTGTCGAAGTTAACAAAAAGATGGATAAAAGAAATCGTAATAATAATCAGCATGAGGAATTTTGTTTGTATAATATTATATAAAATAGGAAATTAAATTAGTTATTATATGGCGTGCCGGGACTTCCTCCGTGCAAAAATTTTTAATATATTATTATCTCTCTGTAAAAAGCGTACCAAAAAAAAAAAAAAATTTGAGGGAGTCATTGTAGCTTAAAAATGTTTGTTTCCGGTCCGCGGCTGAGCAAAATTCGTCGGCATCAAGATATCACCATACGATCCTTATTATTGAAATAAAGTTGACTGACCCTTATCAGGGTCACTAAATGTTGTTCAGCATATTAGCTTTTGTTGAGCTTTGTTAACTGTCAAGTGACAAAACAAAGCTGGACAGAAAACTTCCAAAATCAACAATTTTCATAAGAGTTTTTACAGTGCCATGTAAA
Source organism: Tiaropsis multicirrata (assembly GCA_032270745.1). Taxonomy (NCBI): domain Eukaryota; kingdom Metazoa; phylum Cnidaria; class Hydrozoa; order Leptothecata; family Tiaropsidae; genus Tiaropsis; species Tiaropsis multicirrata. Next base: position 13,255 of record JAUJPO010052571.1, read on the forward strand.
ACTCTCTGTCTCAGCCATTGAGACATTCTTTCAGAATAACCAAAATTCACGATTTTGAATTTCTAGGAAACTGGAAAAACTTATAACACTGCATAAATAAAGTACACTTTTGAAAATATCTGTAAGAGAAAGCATACCATGTAGTCAGCTTTATGTTTCTTGCTTCGACCAGTGCTGAGATAGGTGTTGTATATGCTTTTGTAACTAAAACCAAAAAATATGTAATTTGAAAAGTTAGTGTTTGAATGTTCATACGCAAGCTTTTGATGCACACGTGGTCGTTAGTTACCTTAAACTTAAGGTAAACTTAAGGTGTGAAATTTTTCACACGAAGATGAAAAAGTCTAGAAACCTATGTAAAAGGAAACTAACTTAGATATGAGATTTTAAAAATGACTTTAGTAAGCGAAAATCTAACTTTTTCCATATAGCTACCCGACAAAGAATCAAACAAAGAGCTTTCCGAAAAAATAAGTTTTTACGCAAAAATCTACTTTGAAGGTAGATATGTAGAAAACCTTTTAAATGTACTTATAACGTACGTCGCTAAGCAGTGCTTATACGTACGTTGCTAATCGTTTAGGATCACGACTGTTGTATCTTTGCGTGGCGCAAACAGTACACGTGGTTTGGTCGACAACAGCAGCAGACTGAGTTGAAACAGTTTTTTCTTTAGTGACTTGAAAACGTTCACGTTTCTTCTTGGCAGGAGTGACATCAGTAGTGTCCGGTCTGTAAATTTGATGAAAAGAAAAGATCAATATTGTTTTAAATAGATCACTTGAAATTCAAGTAGCCTCAGTCCAGGTATGACACGCCGTGTACAGCAGGAGCGGCGGCCACCCGTACCAAATCTCGTCGGTTTACAAGTGAAAAATGGGGCTTGGAGCACCTCTCTCAGCTCAAGATTTGGCTTATTTTGCTGCCTCACAGTACCAGTTTAAAACTGCATGCGTCGTGCCTGCAGTCAGAGAGTTTTCTCGGGCTTTTTAAAAGAATCGATTTCTTTAGATTTGATAGAAACTAAAAAGAAAAACGATTGCATTTATTGTGTATTTCGAGCACATTGTTTGTTTCGAGCACGTGTCTTCTTCAGCAAGAATTGGTTTGAAAGACTTTATCAGTAAGTCATCCAACACCACGTGACATTCAAGTATACTTACTCAAGAGTAGTAGTGTTACTGTCTTTTCCATTGCTCTGAAAATTGAAGATTAAATAATATGAAAATTTCGCGGGTTTTTAATTTCGAGGTATTAGGAAAAGTGTGTTTCCCTCAATTTTTCACTTTTTTTATTACTCGAATTTCGCGCATTTTCGAACTCGACCGCGAAACAGTATAAACACCAAAATAACAGTAATTTATAGTAATCTTTAGGCCACCCTAAAAAAAAAGTTTGTTTCCGGTCCGCGGCCGGGTGAATTATTTTTTACGAGTCACCCGGCGGGTTTTTTTATTTTCTTTTATTATGATGATATTATGTATCATTGGATTTTCATTGTATAAATGTTCGAAAATAAGCTCAAAAAACTGTATAACTCTGTTGGTTTTAAAGTCAATAATAGGTGTTTTTATACTTAGACGAAAAAGTCGTCTCAGACGAGTAGTTTGTAAAATGAGCTCTGCGGAAGAGATGCTTTCTATTGAAACTTGAAT
>JAUJPO010052582.1:0-14909 GCA_032270745.1 Tiaropsis multicirrata
ACAGATATACACGCGTTGGGCAGAAAAGGTGGGGGGGGGGGGGTCGGAAATTTCAATATCTTAAGATATCTAGCGGGGTTCGAAATTTTCGGCACGAATATCCAGGGGGGTTGGTGATAAGAAAATTTGACATCCTCAATAGTGGAAATAAATTTTTTCTGGAAAAGCTCATTTACTCATTGCTTGCTTATATAGTATTTAGTTAAAAATATTTTGAGCTATTGAATTGAGGACTATTTTTGATTAATTTTCTTTTTATAGGAATTCAAAGAAAAAGCTGGTTCTGACCTTGAAAAAATGAATGAAGCTATTTCAACGTTAACCACTCGCAACCAGGAGGTAAGATTGATTGGGATGATATAAATATCATCTCAAAAAGCCGGATGTTTGTCACTACTGGCATGGTTTAATTTGTTTGAGAATTCAAAAACTAGTAAACAAACCGCCTACATTTTAGAATGTTCTCGTATAAAGGATCACGTAATGGACATGAATTTCATGTTGATAGATATTGTATTTTTTAATTATTGATACATAATTTTAATATATTTGGACCTCAGGCTGACCTTTAAAGCTCAAGTTTCTACTTTCTCCTATAACAATAAACCTAATTTTTTATCAGCCTTGGTATGTTTTAGTAGTAAGCTTGCGACCGCATTGGAGGGCGAACCGAAGGCTCCCTTTTCGGTATCTATCTACTCGAAAGGTAGTGGAGGGCGCCACTCTTTTCCCTGGATTTGAATAAACCAATAAAGCTGCCTGATGAATTTTGTTTCCCAATTCAAATACCACACAAGTAGGTGGTGAACCAATTAACTCAATTTGGAGGAAAAAAAGTTATTTGGTTGGTCAGTCATTTGCGTCTCAAAATTGGCTTTAAATTGCGATTTTTATTGCTTCCAAAAATACCCATGCTGCGTTCACATCATAGTAGGCAAAGAGTGTTCTTTTGTGTTCAGAATTCATTTAAACTCAACGGTCATCTTCATCTTGCGTTTTAGATCAGCAAAGAAATTGCAGTGATTGATGAGGAAATTGCAGAATTGCAAAGGAAAAAAGACGTCGTAAGTATAAATAATAATGTATTTTACAAGTAGTGCGTGTGCGTGTGCGTGTGCATGTGCATATTTGTAATGATTTTGTACAATCTCACTCCTGGAAAGTCCTGGAAACATCATGGAATTTGCGAAAATATAATTCCATTGCAACTTGACTTTGAAATGTGGCAGTCTTCAGAGTCAATCTAAAGAGGAATTAGTCTTTTTGTTTTCACAGCGATAAGAAACGTTTTTTGGTTAATTTTATTCCAATATCTTGAGAATTTCTTTTTGACCATCCTAAAAAATATATGAAGGGTCATGGTGTAAAAGTCCTTGAAAATTCCTGGAATTTGACATGTTTTTTGAATGGTCAACAACTCTTTTGTCACATGCATTGATTATACTATTCTATGTTTTCGACTCAGAAAGACTTTACATTCGACCAATGATTGATTGAAAGACATTTGGATGGTATAATTAGTGCACCAATACATTGCTTTCTGTTTATTTTTTAGGAATCGGGCAATGTTTTAAAAGACCTGGAAAAATGCGTTGACGAATTATCAAAAGTAAGGCTCAGATATACTGTTTAATGTTGTAATTGGCTGCATTTACTTTATTCGGATAAGCTTTCGCAAATGAGCGATTTTAAATTTTTCGCGAGACAAACTTTCGCGTAAAGGGCAAAATTCGCGAAAATTCACCTCGCGAAAGTATATCGGAATAAAGTATTTTTTAACGACAAATTCTTTTTCTATGCTGTAAACTTGAGTAGACTGTGGTCTTTTATACCAAAGCTGTCAAATTTTAAAATGCGCAGTGTGTGGAGGGGGGTTGTTGATTTGGGTTCGTAAATGTTGTGAGGGGAGTTGAGAATTTTAGGATTTTAGGTGGGGTATAAAGGTTATGCGTAGGAGCTTTTTCATTTAGGTGGGATTTGGAGTTTTCACAAATTTTCTATTGATTCATCCATTATTTTTCAAAAAAGTTTCGCCTGCGGCCCCATTTCATAAGAAAACATAACAAATCCATAGTGTGCACGGGGGTTCCAGGTCCCACCTGAAATTTCCAGTCCCTGCACAATCCAATTCCCCACCTGAAATATCTGATAAAAGGTCCCACTTCTTTACCTTACCGGATCGGGGAAGTTGCCTGGGCCAAAAACAGGGTCCCACCTTTTTAAAACAGTACTTTTATTAGAGGAACTCGACCCATAACTTAGTAATTTTGAAGCATGACAATAATAAAATTTCGTTAAGAAATGACGCCGCAGTCGAAATTTCTTTGAAAATACTAAGAGTACCTTCTGTATCCGCCTCTGAATTTAACCTTTTTTCTCTCATTCAGATCGAAGTCAAAGCCACATCGGACGTGAAACACGCGAACGAGACACTAAATACTGAAAAGAAGAAGTTGAGACAGCTACATAAAAGCAATACTGATGTAAGATTTTGTTTTCTTTCTATAGTTATAGTGTAAATGCATACAGTCCGTAAAAATGTTGTTGAAAGGGCGACGTTCAGAGCTAGGAGACCACTGAAGGACAGGCTATTTTCATATGAAAGTCATGTGATATACTTTCCAACCAATAAGATCATTTCGAGGGGAAAAGGAACACTATGGTTTAACTCACTAAAAGATTTTGTTTACTGAAAACACATAATTAATCTTTAGTAAGTGTTCTGTTTTCCCCCAATTCTGACGTCATGCCGTGGCAAAGAATTGAAAAAGCGTGTTCAGTTTTGGCTTTTTCAGAGTGTTTCTTCTGAAAAACAACATGTCTGGCTCGCTGTAAAACCGAACGCAATCCAGAGGGTAAGATCAGTGACGAGGAGATCAAAAAGGGTGCTAATCTGTTGATATAAACAAAGCTGTCTTCGGCTACAATAACAATTATCACTAATATTTTACAATTTTATAAAGGGCATAAAAATTGTCTGGTAGGCGAGACAAATTTAATTTGTTGTTCTACAGGCCCGACCGACCCTGATTTTGCTAAAAACGAAAAAATAGAAATATCAAATTTTCTCTGTTATACCATGAAAATAATAGAATTTGCAAATGGTTAAGAAAAATTTATTCAATACAAAAGCAAAACTTCAACCTTAAATGTAAGCATTAGAGTGTTTGCAATTTATATCTCATTGATCAAAGAGGAAGATATTTTATCATTTGGACCTAAATAAATATTGGGAATGAATTAAAGTGTCTTACCAACCCTGAAATATGAATAAAAATATGTTTATTTTACCGACCGACCGACCCATATTTTTCTGACGATCTGCCTGCAGAACAACAAATTAAATTTGTTTACGTTATTTTTTTCTGAGAGAGAGAAAGTAAAACAACTTTTGTTGAAGCAATACGGTAGGCCACATGATTTATTTGTGTTTATTTTGTCCTCACATTTTAGAGCACAAGCCAACTACAATCCAAAGAGAAATTGATTGAGAAATTAGAGCATGAAATTTCCAGTTTCGAAGAGAGAGACACGGCGGACACGCAAGCGGTGACAAAAGCTCAAGATCATTTTCACGCGGTCTCGGCAGGTCTCTCGTCCAATGACGATGGTGAAGATAAAACCCTGGCTGATCAATTGATGGGTAACCTTTTCCTCTTTTCTTTTGGACCGACCAAAGTAGCTCTTATAAATATTAACCTTTGTCCGTCCGTCTGTTACCAGCTTTTCATGATTGGCTCATTAGGTTTTCTGATTTTTTGCTCATAGATGCAAAGTGGTAATGCCCAAAATGTGACGGAGCCAGATTTTTGAGAAAGATTTTGTTGATTTGGGATCAAGTTTATGCTAGGGACTTATTCATTTAGATGGGATTTTGAGTCTTTTGCACATTTTCTATTGATTCATCCAGTATTTTTGTTAAAAAAGTTTCGCCTACGCCGCCATTTCTTAACAAAATACAGTCTTTTCTTATCAAATGTTATCATTGTCAGGCTTCAAAATTACTAATATATGGGTCAGGTCCCTCTAATATAATACTGTTTTGAGGTGGGACCTTATCTCAAATATTTCAGGTGGGGGAATTGGAATGTGCTGGGACTGAAAATTTCAGGTGGGACTGGACGAAATTAAACAAAACCAACTTGTTTTCACAAACGAAAAAGTCGTTTATACATTTCGAGAGTGTTTTGATTCGAAGAGTGTAACACAATATTAAATCAAGAAACATATCGCTGGACGAAATTTAACAGAAATCAACTTGTTTTCACAAAAATGAAAAAGTCGTTAATATACATTTCGAGAGTGTTTTGGTTGGAAGAGCGTACAATATATTAAATCAAGAAGCGAAAATCTCGCTGAACGAAATTCAAAGTTGCAATAATGCTGGAATGCATGTTGACATTTTTCATCATTGTATTTACTACTTTCTGTTTTTACGTCCGACGTAAAATGACTTTTTGGGAACGACGCGGCTTCCCATATTCCCCTGGCTTATTTCCCGTTTGGCAGTAAAACATGTGGAATTTGTTAACTCTTTAAATACGGCACGAAAGAGAAAATTTCAAATTGACAAATGAGAAAGTTTTGAAGCGCGTTTACTCATTAATGAAAAGGCTCGAAACCGTCGTTTTCGTTTTAATCAAAAGTAAACTCTATCAACTTTCAAGAAAATGCAGTTTCAAAGCGAGTGAAATTCTCTATCAGAGGCTATAAGGTGAAGAAGACGTCGTTCCAATAGGAACGAGTTTGGCTTGGGCAGTATCGAAAGAGTTAACGAAGAGCCATTATACTACAAACAGTCTACTACCTTAATCTTGTCCCCAGAGTCTGCTTCTCTACTTTTTTTATTTTCATGATCTTACATTCTAGGTAGGTTGCAACCTGTAGGCTTAAATAGCAGTTTTCGCCCTTTAAAATAGTTTCAAAAATTTCATGCTGTCCAACCATGGTGTGTAACGTTTTTATAATTTTGTCCTTTCACCCCAGCAAGCCGTTACAACGTTATTTTAACATTACGTTACAACGTCTAAACAACCTTCCGACGTTATAAAAACGCTGGGACCACTTCCCAGATCCTTCGAATTTCAGGCACATTATAGTCAGTATTAAAACGCCGGTCTGGAAGCCTTTTGTATTTGTCTTTTGTTTATTTTGAACTCGCGTAAGCAAATTGGTTTGTTTTGCTCACTTTTTGATCATATTGTTAAAAAAATAGACCAACTACCCAAAGAGAAAATATTGGTAACGTGATCAATAAATGAGAAATTGACATTTTTGTTTTAAACAAAAAAAAAGTTGCCAAAAAGTGAAATTTTTACTGACTTTGGATTCAACTTCCAAATAACGTTCTGATCTAAAAAATCCGTGCTTGCTGTGACAACCAATCCTTTGAACTTGAGACTCACCAAATACTTCCTTTGATTGCATCACCAATAGCGTTATCCAAGACGGTGCAAATTCCACCAATGTAGCCCCATAGGATTTTCCTCTTCAATGTCAGGACGACCTCAATAGCTGTTGGGAATGGTTTGAGAACGGAGATCTTGTAATCCACTTTGACTTGTTGTCCAGTTTTGACCAAGAGTGGAGATGGGGATAAAGTGACGTAATCCAAACGACCAGAGGATCCTGGAAAGTAAAGAATTCAGACATCCATTACGTAATCTTTTCTACAGAAACATTCCAAAAAGTCGGATTTTAAAAATCGAAACTGGTGGTAAACACCTTATAAATTACATATAATGTGAACGTCATAAATATCCTGAAAAAGCAAAAAATAGCAAAGAGGGTACCCTGGAAATCAAACCTCATTCCTCGTTCGTGTTTTTTTTGTTTTTAGAATGTTACTTATATATTCCATAAATTGCTAGCCATTTTCCAACAATCAATACTTCTTTGTGCAAAAAAAAGTCTGACACAAATCCATGAAGAATGCTTCAAGTAAATGCATTCAAGTAAATCTATATACATGCATGATGATATCCCTGCAGTTACTTCAGTTTGGTTACTTGCCATAAACGATTAACAGATTAAGAAGTCTCAATATGATGATAGCCTACCAGAAGTAGAGTAGTACCACACGCCATGTTTGTTTTCACTAATTTTTACTTTTTTCCCGCCTCCTTATTTCGTCGTTATAAATGTACAAAGTACAAAAATGATTTAAAAAAGTAGCCTGTATACACTTCAATAAACTAGGTCGAAAATCTATAAAAAATATAAAAAATAGTTTCATACAGGATAGGCGCACGCGTGTGGTATTGGGGCGGATTTGATGATAGAGCGGCATATTTTTGACCATTCGGAAAATGAGGATGAAAAGGAGAGGAGCCGTTTTAACCCTTAGAGCCCGAAGGACGCCATTTGGCGTTCTGAAAAGGTGGTTTTACCACACCCAAGTCATTTGGCTATAGCTCAAAACCACTTCATTTTAAGGCATAAAAACGGAATGTTTTTAGAAAGAGTATTAAAATGGCTTTCTAATGGTACCAAAAAGATCTTTGTCCATATCTCATGCTACAAGCTTTAACGGCCATTTGAAGTTTGAATTTTATGTAAAAATTTGTGAAAATTGTTCACTTTTTTCACTTTTTTCTGCGATGTCAAAGGGTTAACAAATATTTCCTTATAAAGTAAGGAAATATTTAGAAATATACAATAACTGTCAGTTTGAACTATTGTGTTTATTGTCAAATGTAAAATGGTAAAAATCCAAATTAAAACACCTAGTACTTAAAAACGAATTTTAGAAACAGGCGTTTTCATATATCAAGCAGCAGGCACGGATCATTGTTTTAACGTTCAAACAACATTGTTTTAACGTCAGAACGTTATTTTGACATCGAAAATATGTTGAAATAACGTTCTGTGCCTGCTGAGTTAATTTTCATGAATGAAATAAAAACGTAAAATCATGGCTCACCTCCGCAATCTTCAAAAGTAGCGGCAAAAGAGCCGGCTACGCAAAGTGAAAGAATAAAGTAGAATGCAACCATTTCGTCTTCGCTTAACTACGGATTTGAATGTAAAGGTTTTCGGTTTTCAGTTTTCTATTTTATACCTTTTTTCAAACCACGAGGAGGACATACAACGTTGACTAAACGGAGAAGAGCAAGTTACACACATTGTTACATATTTTCTTATAAGAACCATTAAATTTTGGCTCAGATGCTTTTAACTTTGATCCACATTTTTTCAAATTTCTTATCCCACTCCACCCTCAACAATGCCTAAAATGCTTCCCTTGGCTTGATCTAAGCTTTCATTAGGACAATTCCCATGCTCAAACTGCGAGTAACATTTACCAAATCTGAGGCTCTATCTTTTTATAAAATTGTTCTTATAAAGAAAGCGTGAAGGCGAAAATATAAACTTTTTAACGTTACTTTGTATATAGTTTTTATATTTATCAAATAATTTTGTACAGCTATGTAAATTGATATGTTTGATTGAATAGTAAAATATTTAATGAAGTTGTTGGGTAAATCAATAAATTTGTTAAGAAAGCCAGCAGCCACGGAACATTGCTTTGACGTCCAAACAACATTGTTTCAACGTCAAAACGTTATTTGGACGTAGCGAAACACGTTGTGTGCCTGCTGGTAGATCAATAAGTTTATTAAGAAAACACCCACATTCTCACAATACTTTGATCACCCAAAACTAATTCACACAAAAAACTTTTGACAACTGAAAATACTCAATACAAATACATTTTTATCAATCTCGTACCCAGGACCATAACCTTTCTAATGTCTGTTAAAAAAATGGTTTTTGTGCGCGTCTGAAACAAGAATGCATGACACCAGAGATAAGTATAAAATAGAATAGAAAGCCATCTCATTGAAAATATGGTTCGCCATATATACGTTTCTTTTGCCCTTATAGGAGTTCTTATCGTGTTGATAAGTTTCTTTTCTTTGTGCTATTAAAAAATTGCATAATTGGTTTGATTTGACAGAAATCTTTTGTTAAAGTTCTAATTGTGCGTGAAGTTTAGAGCCTTTTATCTTGGGTAGACCTGATCACCCCTATAAGATACTTATATTTTCATGTTCAGAATTTCCTAGTGATTCTGCAGTTATAATGGGGGTGGCTTCTGAGGGTGTCAAATCCCGAAATCCCGTTAAATTTTAGGCAAAATACTGAAATACCGTTACATAAACCTACAAAATACCGGTACTGTTATGGTTTTGATGCCCAAATTTTAAGGAAAAATTAAAATCACGCCTTGATGGCATTCCATTCTGAAATATTATAGACATTATACAGCCATATACAAAAAATAGTCAGTGGATAGTCAAGTGGATTGAATTGAATGAAAATTTTAATTTCTATTTTTTACATTGGTGCAAGTAAACTCGACAAACTTTCGAGATTGAGGCTTTTTTTAAGAATTTTACGACGAATAAAAAACATTTAGCAAGATATATTTTACTGATGTGCCAACTGTCACTAGATCTTTAAAAGTGAACCAATCAGTGCAATGAATTTATGATTATTTTATCAAACTAAGAGTACAAAAAATCAAGATCGTAAATTTTCGCGAATTGTGTAATTTAGTCAACATTGGGCAAAAATCGCGAATTTCGTGAAAGTTTCTTTGGCTAAAGTAAACAAATTTAAAGTTAGATCATAAATCTTTTCCTGGCTAATAAATAAATCATAGATGTTTAGTAAGATAGGTCAAGCAGTCAATATTTATTTTTCTTTGGATTTCCCTTGGGGGTACTAGTTGAGGAAACTGGACCTTAAGAGAGACTTTTTGAAAAATGTTGTCCGAAATTTGGCAAAAAAGCAACAATTTAGAATAAACTTTTGGTAAATTGTTGTTTACTCCTGGAAATGGCTGTTAAAACCGCAGATTTGAACTTCCCAAGGCCTTTGTGATATTTTGAAGTGTGTGAATAAACAATTTTGTGACTAAGGAGGCCCTACCTGTCTTGGGGCCGACGGGCAAGAAATTTTTTGAAATTTAAGTGCTTTACTTTGGCTGAAACGCGAACTACATTTTTTAATCAACTATTCTCGGAAGTATTTCAAAATCCAGAAATTTCACCATCGACCGGCTAATAATTGGATTTCAAACCAGAAAATATATCGCACGGCTTCAAGCTGCAAGAGACAGCTAAAGCGGGAGGAGACCCTATCCTCCTGCGTCTTTCCGGCCTTGTATAACGTGATGGCAAATCAAGCTCGTGTTTTCGTTGGAACAACGATGTCAAGTATGATTTATGGAGAGGAGAGAAAGTTTTGAAAAGCAAGGCCTCTAACTAGTTCGAAATTCGGAGTTCTATTTTAAATGGGTGCAGTGAAGGTTATGATTTAGATCATGCGCAGTTTAAGAAGAGTCGGCGTCAGCGTCAATCATATACAATATCACCCATATGGTTTAAGGTTGATGTTTAACTAAGATCTCAGGTTCGAAAAGAGGTTGTTCTCAGTTTTGCTAGGAATTTTCATCTCAAATATAGCCTCATCTTTGCTATTTTTCATACACGTATTTGTTAGAACATTCAGGCTGAGATTTGTTCGAAAATTAAGAACATGCCAAGGCTGAAGTTGAGAAAAGAAATTTAACTGCAAGTAAGAAATATATACGGTTTAATAAGGTTAAGATAAGGTTATTGCGCGGTTCTCTCGAGATGAAAAAATTCCTTCTTATTGGATTCATCAATAAGAACACTTGAGGCTGAAAATTGTTGGAAAATAAGAACATCCGGTCTCAATCAAAATTTTGATTTTCTAATTTTAAGAACGCACGAGTAAATTTCAGCCGTGGTTCAGATTTGATCTACAATTTCCCACATCACCCCCTCTATTCCCCACCTTAATTATATCATTATATATGAGCCTAAAATTTTCCCTTGCTCTAAGCTTTCATTAGGAAAATGCACCCTCGACTCCAGGCCTTATCTGAACAGCGAACGCTATTGACACTTTTGATGGACGCGTGGCTGGTTATAAGCCCTGGGACATTTGAAAACGAAAGTGGTTTTAGGCTATGTTCACCAACCGGATGAGTGTTATCTTTTTGGCGCGGAAAATACCCCGATTTCCCAATTTCTCTATATTTACACGGTCACCGGACCCACTCTACGGTGCGAATCATTTGGGCCCTGGAGTCGAGGGTGAGGAAAATGTCCATGCTCAAAATACCACAAAATTTGAGGCTCAATATTATTTGTTACAAAATTGTTCTTATAAAAAAAGAGTGTAGTAGGTTTCGAGTTTTCTTTGCTCGAATATTGCCTTATTGGTACTAATTTTCGCGTGTATTAATTTTCGCACATCAACAAAAAATAATTTTCCCACGTCTTAATTTTCGCACACCAGCCAATCGTCTTCAAATTATCGGTATTAATTTCCGCGCACAAAGGCCTCCAGTGTATTTTTTTCTAGGCATACAAATAAAAATGAAGAAATTTTTAAAGATAAATGCCACTTTCTTTCCAAAAACAAAAAACATGGTATTAATTTTCACGCACTCACTGACTGCGCATAATTTCGGTATTACATTTCGCGCATTTTTGGGCCTCTGCGCGAAATTGCGTCAAAATTAGTACGCGTGAAAATTAGTACCAATAAGGTATTAATTGTTTGTACAATTTTTTCTCAACAGCCTTATATTTTTCAAAGGTCACCAAAAAACTGGTCGATGAAAGGTTACTGACGTCATATATATGAATAGGAAGAAAAATATGATCCTGTGCTTGTTACACGTGGCTGTCTGGGCTGTCTGAAACTACAAACAAAAAATGGAATTTAGAGTTTAATTTTCTAAATTTTAAAAACATTATCTGTATCGAAACAATCAGAAATTTTTATGATATACAGCTGTTATTTAGGGCAACTAACCCACGTTATCGTAATAAATATCTCTTGACATAGTCACGCCCAAACGCCAAACCCTAATGGACAGACCGCCCTCCCATAAAGGACAAAAACGAAAATCAAAATATCGGAATTCGTTTTTCGTTTTAGATTATTTTACAAAAAAACGAAAATGGAAAAACGAAAAAGTTCAATTTTCGTTTTATTTTTAATGGAAGAAATCAGATGGACGGAAGGGTCCCCGCATTGATAAAAAGGTTGAGATTAAATAGCATAAGTTTTTTTATTAATTTCCATTTATTTCAGGTCAAATTTTAACTCTTCCAATTTTCAAGTTCTTAAAAAAAATGTAATATTATTCATTTAAAATTATTTACTTTAAAAAAAAAGGTTTATGCAATTAAATGACATACACAATTCCAAAGTTTTTTTTCCCCAGCTGAACTACGTTGTTGGAATGTCAAAACAACACTGCTCCAACGGCAGAACGTTTTTCGAACGATGGAACAATGTTGGAAATCACGTTGTGTCTTTGCTAGGTTTATCAATATTTTCTGTAATTTTGAAAATGGATTTTCAAAGAAAAATTATGAGAATAATTTTCACAATAAAACTTTTTCAAAATTGTTTTTTCAGTCTTCGTAAATATTGGTACAGCTCGTCGAAACAATTTTGTAAAAAAGAAACTGTTATAGATTGTTTCGCAATTTTTACTTGAACTTTAGACTAATCAAATTATTGAAAGATTTGACCAATTAAATCTTCTTACTATTTCATTAAAATTTAATTAATTAAAACAGGAAAAAAAGAGACTGCATTCGAAAATTCTCTCTTTAAACATTAGCGTGACGAAACTATACTCGAAAATTCTCGCTTCAAGCATTAGCGTGCCGAAACTACATTCGAAAATTCTCGCTTCAAGCATTAGCGTGGCGAAACTACATTCGAAAATTCTCGCTTCAAGCATTAGCGTGGCGAAACTACATTAGTTAGCCAAGTTACTATCAAGAGAAATTGCAACCCTTACTGTCTAACTTAGAGGGTGGTCAAAAATAGGTCTTGTCTCCCCAGCGTCGACAAAAACACACGCTACTGATGTCAGCAGGTCGATGAAAATATTTTTTGGGGAGGAAAAATACTTGTAGTTAAAAGGTCAAAAATATTTTCATCTCCGTCCGCCGTTTCATGGTTTCGCCGTCATCTCATATACAGTATCCCCCTTCCGGTGTTTTTATTATAAAATGATCGAATCTTTCCTAGTTGCCCTTTTAGCTACAATAAAATTTTGTTTTTTTCTTTAAATATCATATAAAAGAATACAACTGAGCAACAAAAAGATATATTACATCAACAAAAACTCACAACACTCCTTTCCTAACAAGGAGCCCTATATTCCATTAGAATACAAAAAGGGGCTTCATTAGAATTTCGACAGGAATTGTAATTTTGCTTTTCCAGGAAAACTCCGTACCCGCAGTGTTGAGAGAAATTACAAAAACTACACCCCCTGGATTTCGTACCAAAATTCTTGGATACCCCTAGATTTTAAAAATGTCCCCTGGATATTCTATTTTTCATGCATATTCCCCTGGATTTTCTCCTTATTTGTACAGTTCCCCTGGATTTTCACCATAGTTACCCCCCTCCAATTTCCTCAACAAGAGGAGTACGGAATACTTTAGGAAAAGCTCATATTGCAATGTTATTTTTGTTTTTAGCTCTAAAAGAGATCACGAATTAATTAACCTTATAACCTTTTCACTATTACTCTTAGAATTTATTTGATATTTTTTAGGACAGATCCCTTTTTGCGCTGTGATTCTCTTGATTTTTCAAGAGGCCTAATCCCTTTTAGGGAGGGCCTATTTTCTTCTTTTTCTTCTTCTAAATTTAGAAAAAAAAAGTTTCAAAATATCTTATCGGCCCTTTTTACACCGGCCCTTAATGGCGCAAAAGGGCCGATAAGATAACAAGCTTATATATATACAGTAAACGAACATTTTCTTACAATCTAATTCGTCCAAGGTGGCGAGCGAAAATCGAAACCTAAAAGCCACATATACGAATACATGTATCATCAAAGGCCGGTCTCCACTCGCTTGCCTTTTTTTGTGCTGGAAATGTCTTAGAATTTCAAAATTCGTCCAAGGTGCGAGAAAAGAATCTGAAGGATTTCAATACACTGATACCACATACCAAAGCATGTATCACCATGTTATTTAGTTATGTACTCGTAAATTCATTATTAAGAATGTTTTTCTCAGAGAGCATATGGTTTATGATGCTTGCTTTCTTTGCGAATCAAAACATTATCCCAATCATCATTATCATCCTTCGGTATTTCAGACCTTATCTCCACAGCTCACGATCAGCCATCGCAGTTCCCAGTCCCTCCAATTCGAGCCCTGTTCTACGTTTCAGAGCATCGAGAAATGTTTGTTAATCAAAACAAGGTGTATTTATCCTAACAGAGCTTGGTCACGTGTGATCAATAAGTGAGGAAAATAACACTTTATTTGCATCAAAAGATGCAAGTTTCCCATTGTGTATTGTCCTGTTTGTGGTGTAATGGTGGTTGAAATTGAATTTCTTTAGCCTTGATTCGAAGAGTCATCGAAACCTTGATTTGATTCCGGGTCAAAATTGTCCGGGTCAAAATTATTTAGATACGAGGTAAAAGTCATTCCGTTCATTAATTGAGGATCGGGTTGAATCGGGAAATCAAGATTTGCATTTTCAGGTTCCGTTTCGGGTTCTTCTTTGATGTCATCAATTCCGCCGAGAAAGGAATCGGTGAGCCCAGGAACACTATCCATGGAAAAATCATTCGGCAAAGTAAACTCGTTATTGGTTGCCATGGGGACATTTGTCGGTTGGAAAAGCATTGGTTCTGCAAATTCCGATCCGTTTTGTAATTGCTGGTTGGGAAAAACTGGTGATGGCGATTCTCCGATTGAGGGATTGGAACTAGCAGAGGGTGTCTGTTGGCGTGGGAAGGCGGGGAATTGCATCGAAGTCGGTGGTTGTTGTTGGCTTGTAGTTGAGGAAAATTGTTGAAATAAACCACCGCCGGTTGTATCTTGCTGTCTTGGGAGATTGTTGGCGGCAACGGGCGGTTCCCTGATCGTTGATGAACATGGTAATTGAGATGAAACCATCATGAAGGTACCTACCACCCCTGCCGCCCCTGCAGACGCCCCAGCTCCGGAAGATGTGTTGGATTCAACAGTTGTAGCATTGTTGAACAATCTCTTAAAACTTTCCGTGTTCATAAAGTTGAGTGTTGTATTTGGGTCAGGTTTAGGTTGTTGTGGCTGTTGTTGTTGGAGATATGACGTCACGTTGTTTGGGATTGGTTTTTTGCGTTTGGCTCCAAGTTGGTAGTGGTCTGAATGATGATAAGTAAACAACATAAATATAATAAAATAAACTTACGGCATTTGACGACAAAGAAAACATAATTACTTTCATAAATTTCAAGTTTAGATGAAAAGCATTTAAAGTCTGTTGCAAAAAGATTGTCAGTAAAAATCGCTCCCATGTAGAAACCAGGACATTATCATTTATTCAATTTTTGTTTCATCCGTGTCATCCTGGTTTCTACATATTAACTGTTTTTACTGACAATTATTTTGCAACAGATTTGTCGCATAGTAGAAAACGAAAGCTGTATATCTTAGGCCTCAGACTTAACCTAGATTATTGTTTTACCGGGTGGTCCAAAAGAACGTCGCCCGTTTGACGGCCTTTTGGAGCCGTGCAAATGAACCAAGAAACTCATCAAATGGATAGAGGAAGGTCAACTTAAACTTTGAGGTATAACTTTTAAAACTTACTTTTAAGTTCAAATAAAAAAATTAATTTAAAAGATTTTTTATTAACTTTGTTTTTTAGTTTTTATTCAAAGTTTTATCATATTGTTATATAAGGAACCCGAAAAATGTCAAATGAAACAAGTGATACATTTATGGACCTACCTGGTTAAAAAATAAAATTAAGCCTTAACGCCATAAGAATGAACGAACGAATGAATGAGCACAGCTCAATTAATAGGCGATCGAATTACAGCTATTATA
>JAUJPO010052593.1:0-14909 GCA_032270745.1 Tiaropsis multicirrata
TTTAATATCAATGGACAGATTCTACTTTTCACGCGTCACGAATCATCCTGAAATTCACGTATTCACGCGCAAAAAAGATTGCTTTCACGTTTAAGTGAACATCGCGTTTCACGCATTCACGCACAAAAAAAATCCATTTCACGTACTCACGGCATCAAAAAGTGCCATTCCAGACCGCTGGGGGAGCCTCATGAAATATCAAGATTGAATAAGATATCATATTATGGATTGGATTGAACTAAGTATTGAGATTGGATTGAACTAAATATCAACCTAAGGGATTGGATTGAATATAATACTTGAAAGATTCAATATTGCTAAGAATGGCCGGCATACTTTACACCAACGATTTCAAGATAATAATGAGTATCATTCCTTTTGATTTTATTGTGTTTTTCCTTAACATAATTTCATCAACTGCTTTAGTGTTTGTAATTAGCTTTTTTTCGGTATGGTCAGTGGCTGGTTTAGCAGGTTTTCACACATACTTAGTTTCAAGTAATCTCACAACCAATGAAGATGTAAGTTTCAATCAGTTTTTATCAATCTTTCTCTGAAAGTGTAAACAGCTCTCCGAATAAAAATCTTTGATTTCCAATAAATATCTACAAAAAAAAAAGATTATATCTTACTTTTAAAAATACGCGTTATTGTGTTGTGGTTTTGTTGAAGTTTTTGTCTGTATAAAAACACCTAAGTGTGATTTTAATTTCTTTCTTTCTTATTCTCAATAGATCAAAGGTACTTGGGCAGCCAAACGTGGTGAGAAAAATGATAATCCCTATAGTGAAGGTTCATTGTTTGGTAATTGTTGTATGGTCATATGTGGGCCTGTTTATCCAAGGTATTTCTTATATTTTTCATTTGTTAAAATTGAATAGTTTTTTTGTCATCAAAACCTAGCTGCCAAAGTGCAAAACTCAATTTATAAGTCAGTTGTCTTCAGCAAACACTTGATTTTGCTTCTCACTTCCTGGTATTTAAGTTGTTGATAAAAGGCCATGGTTTCATCCAGAATTCTTATAATCCCCCATCATAGGGTAAAATCTCCTACGGGTTTGAGTCCCATAGTACCTAATACGGGTTGTTTTAAACCTTAAAAAGTGCCAGAGCCTTTTTGGGGTACTTTTTTGTTTTGTTATAACTTTTAAACGGCACTCCAATATCTCCTAAACCAGAAAGAAATAGAGTTTGGTATAAAACTTAATTGTAGATAGCTAAGGGGGGGGGGGGGTAAACTTGCGCAGTTAGACCCCCCTAAAAATAAAAGAATCATGGAATACCCCCTAAATGTTTTACTTTTTTCTAAAATATGTTTCTTGGGCAACTCATACCCGCTAGAGTCTTTATAATGGCTGGTCATTCCAATTGTATTTTAGTCTAATACGACGCAGAGATGTTGTCACTGCAGACGGTGAAAAGAATGATGTCAATAATAAAACAAATAATACGTCCACCGCGATAAGTGTAAGTATAATTTTTTATCGGACTATAGGTACTTTCTGACTTACATCACATCAAATTAATCAATATCCAATAATTACAAAAGTCTAATATTTTTGACACCTTACTACGACGAAAATTCTTTCAATAAAATGACACAAAATCTCAACCACATTAACAGTCTCCAATACAATACTTTTAACTTACTTACAAGAACAAAGTTTATAAGAACATAAGCCTTCGATATCAAAAAGTTAAGAACATGTTAAGAACATTTGAAGGTTTTGGAGAATCAAGAGTGTAAAAAATAAGATAATTCTTTCATTTTTGATTATGTGCACATGAATTAAAAGACTTAAAATTAAAAAACATTTAAAGAACATTTTAAGGTTTGAAACCAAAAAAGCTAAGGACATTAGAAGGCTTGTTCTTATGTTCTTCTTCGAATGTTAATGTTCTTATAAAAACTTGAATACAACTGCTAGCTGTATCATTTTTTACGTTACATAGTGGCGTTGCGAAACTAATTCCCATACATTCAATTTTCATCTGCATTTTTTGTTCACTTTCCATTTTGTTCCACAGATACCTGACGTTCCACCGACACCACCCATCTTACCTGACATTGACACTGAATCTTTACAGTCACAGAGCGCGCCCATTCTCGGCAACCGCACGTCCGTCAGTTCGGACACATTTCACGACGAAAGTGAAAAAGGACTTTTGAAGTTAAGCAGTGTATGATAACAATGAATACACGAAAACTGATTAAGCATTGAATTACAATATTTATAATGATTTATAAGTTGTACTTTTTCTCCACTTTTGTAGCAACCTAGCACTGAAAGTGGGGATATATTATTGCACGATATTGCGTCGATACCGTGAAAAAAGATCTTGGCTTTTGGTGGAGAAATTATTTGAATTATTTTTCACAAAATAATTTCAAAGACAATTATAAAATGTGCTTAGAATTTTCACTTCATTTTAAAATAGAGAACTCCATCTTTTTTTTGTTCATATAACTTTGACAGATATTTTGTTGATAATATTCCGTATTCTTGAATTACTATTATTATAGAAGATATTTCTTTTTATGTTTATTGTAAATTTTATTTTGGCTTGACTCTGTCCAAAGTACCACACTATTTTTTTGACGATTTTTTAAATTTGCCTTATTTTGTGCATTTTTTACACGCTTTCACTTATTACTTTTTATTCCTCCGAACTAACCTAAGTTAACTGTATGTAGATCAAATAGTCATCGCACAACTTCTGTTTAAAATTCTATACCTGAAAGTTTTACTTACCTTTATTTCCTCTATTGAAATTTGAAAGAAGCACCGCCCTCTAAAGAGCGGCGTTTTTTAGATAGAAATTAAAAAACAGACCAGTATGCGTTTTATTTGAATTCTATAGTTGTTCAGTTAGTAAATTCTTCAACATCTAATTTTAAATAATTTAAGAACTTAAGTGTGGTATGTTATGTGGGTTGAAACCTACATAATTTTGAGAAAAATGCTTGATTCTTTGATTTTTCAGGCCTATATAAAGTAGGAAATAAAAAAATTTGAAAAGAGCACCTAAAATCTCGAAAATTTAAAGAGCGCCGCGGCGTTTATTTGAGGAAATACGGTAGCTGTCAAACGCATATAGATTAGAAACATTAACCTTTTTTCAATATTTCTTAACTAAGGACTCCTTGTATGATATCATATTTTACTTTTTTCGCTTCTAAAACCACTTTTTCAGAATTTTGTCATCATAAGGGCAATTTTGAGCACACAATTGTATTATGGTATAGTTGTATATTTTATAGATTCTTTTTTGTATACACTTAATTCTTCTCCAAGGATCTGTTCTTCAAAAAGATATACCATAGGCATAGAAATATCAAATAATTATCAGAAAATTTTCTTCCTGTAAATCTTCTTTGCTTGTTACCTCCTTTGGGGAGGAAACTTTGGTGGACTTGAATTTTCCTTTTAAAGGATTTTGGTAAACTTTTTAGGAAGTTTTAGGTGGCATTTTTCAATATTCTATTTTTCACACTTCAGATTTTCTTTCATTCTTGATAAACTTTCGAAATATTTCTTCATAAATTTTCAAAATTGATTATATTCTTTGTATACTATATTGAAGTAAGTGATTTGGTCATTTCTTAAAAACCGAAATGTTTAGTTGCATCATTTTGCTCAAGGTCTTTAGAGTTTTAAAGGTAAAGTTGTTTTTCAAAAATGTTGCCAAAGTTACCATCCAATCAACAAAGCTATACTATACTATGAATATTAATTTTCACATTTTGTTTTGGTATGGTCGTCCTTAGGTAAAGTATGAATTATTTATTTAAATTCTATTTAAATTGACAAAAATTATTTGACAGTTTCTAAAAATGCAGTCTATAGATATTTCATTTATAGCTTGTTACTAATTTTAGAAATACTCCATTTAATAATGATGCATAATTCAGTAAGTCGTTGAAAGAAAATTGGGAATAATCTTTGAAACAGAAAACAGTTATGATACAGTTATAGAAGTGTAGGTTTGGGAGAACAGTTGTACGTTGGCTCAAAAATGAGGCAACAATTATTTTTCCTCACTCTATGCGCACAAGGTAAGGATGAAATACTGTCTGTTGATACCTCTAAACTTTGAAAGATTTTATTACTTAACATATTTTGTTCATTCATTTCAGTGTGTTTTATCTTTGGTGTGCCAATCATTTCAAACGATGATGGTGACGGTGATGTGATCAAACATAACAAGCAACGTGATCAACACCAACTTGGTAAGAAATATATTTTTACAAGATGATTGCTTGGTGGTTTGGAGGGTCAAGAAAAAAATTTGCTATCATGAGTTGCAGAAGAAGGTTTCACTGTAAATAATTTAGGAGAAAATAATGAATCAATTTAAATTTTCGAAAGAAAGGTTTGAAAAATATTAAAATCAAAATTAAACTAGACTAGACTGTGTTTCACGGTAAATGAGACCTTTTGGACTAATCTATAGGGTAATTTTGCGTGATATTTCTCAAGTTTTGAAAATCCAAATTTTCAAATATTTTATTGATAACAGCCTGATCGTAAAAACCTGTTAAAATTTACTAAAATTTTAAAAAGCTTTGGTCTCATGACTATTAATTTATCAAAACCAAAAAAAATTTCAGTAAAATCCAAATGTCAGATGTAATTTATTTCTTGGAATATCTTCTTTTTATATAGAGTTTCTTCACAAAGAAAGGAGCGAAGCAGAACGAGTTGAAGTCGATATAATCATCGTCCCACAGAAACCATTCTCTGACAACAAGCAACATCGTCATAAAAGAGCAACCTTAGTTGATGAACGATACATGTGGCCAAATAACACTGTTTCGTATGTCTTTGATACGGTACACCCTGTCAGTAAGTCTTTTGATGATTTGTTACCATGGTTATCTTATCAAGCAATCTGTCTAAAGTTTCTTATCTTAATAATATTATGTTACAAAATTGGATCATATTATCATAGAACTCTTTACCTTGCCTAATCATAGTTACCTTAAGGGAAGAAATTTCTGCGACAAGAGATTTTCGCAGAAGATATTTTATTCCGCAAAATTAATGTCAGACAGGCAATTCGCGAAAATTTCATTATTTATTGATTAATTTCTTTTTGTTGCAAAACGCATGATTGAAACAGTCGCCAAACTCATATAAAACACTCGAATTGCGAAAATTTCTTCCCCGAAACACGCAATTTTGGAGAGCTCAATTCGCGAAACTATCTTGTCGCAGTAATTTCTTCCCTTCAAGTAATGTTAAAGTACATAGTCTGAATTGCAGACCTCTCCTTTGGCTAAGTAAAAGCCTAAATTTTGTAAAATTCAACAAAAAATAAGGGTCCAATTTGAAGGTTTGATCCGCA
This sequence comes from Tiaropsis multicirrata, assembly GCA_032270745.1. Classification (NCBI taxonomy): domain Eukaryota; kingdom Metazoa; phylum Cnidaria; class Hydrozoa; order Leptothecata; family Tiaropsidae; genus Tiaropsis; species Tiaropsis multicirrata. The sequence goes on from JAUJPO010052593.1 coordinate 5,350, forward strand.
CCTGTCATCCCTCAACCCTCTAGTACACACCACACACCCTTTGAAGTAAAGAAACTTTTTTATGACGTTCGAGGGTGTGAAGAAGGGGAAGAAGAATGTCGACGGTTGTTTGAGCTATTCAATGTTCTGAAATCACAAAGACTATTATGTACTATGCAAAGATTAACAATAAAAATCCGAGAATACGCAAGTATTATGTTTAAGAAAACTGGGAAGTACATTAGGTAATATGCACTTGTTCTCCACTCACGCAAGTATTAGTTCTGCTGTCATTGCATAAAATATTGACAATAAATGTTAGGACATTTGTTTATAACCTAATCATATTCTAGACGATGAATTGAGAAATTTGACCATGGATGCAATGATTCACATTGAGACGTATTCTTGCATTCGATTCAAAGAATTAACTGATGAAGGTTACTACGTCAATATCACCAATTCTGGACCGGGGTAAGTTGATTCGTTTCCTTTTTTTGCTATCGATTCACATACAGGCCATACATCCTGGGATATGAATACCTATGAAATGAATGAATTGAAATAAATTTACACCCTGTAGGTACCAAAAGCTGAATTGAATGGGGTTAATCAAAACTTTTAAACACACTGGGTTAGTTGAAATGATAATGTTTTCCAGTGGGATTCTAAAAATCTATTGTTCTTCCATCATTTGTCGTTCAGTGGGGCTCTTTGTATTTTTTTGATTTACCACTGGCATAAGAGAGAACATGCAATTTCCCTCTGGGGTGACCATTTTTTCATCTTGGGCGAAAAAATGAGCCTGTTTTTAGTATTCTTTTTACTGGGGTGGCCGGTGGGGGCGATGAGGACGGATCAGTATCACCCTTTGTATCGAATACAAACCACTGCACTATATTGTTGACTCCGATTTTGGTAAAGTGAAAATCATTTTCTTTCTCGAAATCAATGCTCAAAATGATTCTAATGAATTAACATTGACAACATGATCATTACTATTTACCTTTCAGATGTTATTCTTACCTCGGGTTCATCAACTATGGCCCTGCAGAATACGGTCAAACATTGAATCTAGCTGATGATTGCAACGGTATGGAAGTGACAATACATGAATTTCTCCACGCTCTTGGTTACTATCATGAACACAGTCGACCAGATCGTTCTAATCACATCACTCTCAACATGAGTAACATCCTCCCTGGTGAGATAATGAAATTATGTTCAAAAGAAATTCTAACCTTTAAGTCATTAAGTTTATGTCTGACAATTTTGTTTATCCATGAAAAACATGCCATCCGTAAAAAATGTTTCCGGTCCGTGGGTCAGTAAAACTTTGTCCATCCGGGCGGCCGGAAATTTGTTTTTTTTGTAAAATTTGAGTCTAAATATTTTCCTACTGCTTGTGTTAAGTGAAACTGTTTTTGGAAGTTTCAAACTAAATTGTCGTATTAAGTTTCTCAAGTTGTATCAGTCTCTTTGCTATTCTATTTTTCAAATCAATTATGTTAGGAAACATGCAAATAACGTATGATTTTTGTTGAAATTAAGCATTTAAAAATGTCCGACTTTTCAGGCGCGTAGCCAGGGGTGGCCCAAAATTTGTGTAGGAGTGCAAATTTTGATGACATAGTCATTAACTATTGAAAATGTAAATATATAATTAATGCATCGTAAAAAATATGCTCTCCAACGCACATTTTGTACCATTCCTGTCTACGCGCCTGGACCAAATTGCTTGCATACCTAGAACTGCAATCATCTTAAAAAAATAGCTGTAGCTTTTGAAAACTTTGGAAATGACTGCACTTTTAGCACATCTACCATTTATAATTCCTTTCCTCCCCTGGGCAACCTGAAAGTCTGACAATATAAGGAATATAAGGCTTCGAGGCCAAAAATGCTACGAACATTTTTAGGCTTAAATACCCAAAATTACTTAAAATTTCTTAAAAATAGCCTATTTTTACTGTTTTTTAGCAAAACTTAAGAACATTTTTTGTTTTAAATTCAGAAAAGTTGAGAACATCTGAAGGCTTCATCCACTCACGAAATTCTTATAAAAAACGTTTAATGAAAAAAAAAGAAGGAAACTGATGCACTTTTAGTACAAATTGCACTAAACAAATAAGCCCCGATGCTTCAATTCTTTCTACCGGAGATATATTTTTCAGAAAAGTTAAGAACAATCAAAGACTTCACAATGTTCTAATAAAAAAACTTATGAAAAACTCCCGCCCATCCGAAAAAAGATGGCGCATATATTTTCAAAATAAAGGTGATTACGGTATAGTAATGTATGTTGTCATGGCGACCCAACGACTTCTCTTTCTTGTTTGTTGTTATGGTTTCAATGACGTAAAAACCAATGCTGGATTAATTGCACATACATTTCTTATTACACTTTTTGATCGTCAAACGTCAAACAAACATTATTTTTTTAGGTTTTTGGGGGTGTTCTTTTAACTAAAAAATTCTGAAAAAGACAAAAATTCAAGTCAAGAAACTTTATTATATTTTTATTCATGGGTATAATATATAGAAATAGAAAGCTGGTGAAGTTTTTCTGTTAACTCAGTTATCATTTCAAACCAAAAATCTCATGCTGTTTTTTTTCTTCAAAATATAGAATTTACTTTGATTTTGAATGCTTCGTCCCATTATGATTTAGGAGAAAGTAATTTGGTTGCGTCATTTCATTTTAATGACCAACCCATTTTAATGAATGACTTCTGCTTTAACGAGCTTTAATTAACTTCATACATAATTAGTGTAGGAATCCCCAGAGACAAGTTGTTTGTGTTGTTTTCTTGAAAATTATAAAAGTAATTTGCTTTTTCTAGTTTCGTCATTGATGGTTTCGGAGTCTGGGTCGAATATCTCGTCCGGAACTTGAAATGGACGATTAAAGTAATTAACTTAATGAGCCTCCCCTTAATTATTGCTTCAAATGATTGTTTGAATTACGCTGACAGACAAAAATGTCCGTTTTTTTACGATTTTAGAAGCCTTGACCATAACAAAACCATATTTGGTAATCTGCTTCTCCCCCAGCAGGCACAACATTGTTTCAACGGCCAAATAACGTCTGACGTTGAAACAACGTTGTTTGGAAGTCAAAACAACGTCCAGTGACCTCTGGGCATCCTCTAACGAAAGGTGCTTCTTATACGTCCAACAGTTTTGCATAAGGTCTACGATTTCTACGACTTGATACTGTACTTATTGGCAATTATGTTACGTTGTTTCGAAAGGAAGAAAAAAATTTGTCAATTTGAAAAAAAAATGAAAAAATAACTTTTTAATTTAAAATATTTTATTTTTGCACTCCTTTCTTTCTCGTCGTCAAATAAATAACTTTGGAAAACCTTTTTTTATCGGTGTATTCTTCATCTTTTTTCCTTACATTTGTTTGAGAAATGAAGTCCTCCCACGTCTAAGATATCCTTAAAAAGTCAAAACATCAACACATCTGCTTCTAATGAAAAATAAAAAGTTAGATTAAATTTTTTTTAACATAAAACTCCAAAAAAGCGTTGTTTTTGTGGAAAAAAAGAAGTAAAAACTCAACTTGAAAATAAAGAGGAAATTTTTTTTATGTCAAAAAATATGGTTGCACAACTTTATTCCATAATTTTTCAGAGATCAAAATATAGAGAAAGGCGAACATCTTTCAAAACTAAAGATAATTCCCTGACGTTTGTCTCCTTTGCTATTTTTCTTTTGTAATCTAAAAGAGCCTCCTTTCTTTCACGGTCAGAATGTCCGTTATTCCATGTCTGCGAATCTCCTTATATGGTAAGTGAAGTATTTTCCACGATCAAAGGGTTTGACGTCAGTGTAGTGGATTGGCTTGTCGCAGCTGAAGGCTAGAGTGAATTGTAGTGCAGAAGAGAAAGCTGTCTGGACGAGTTCACGAAATTTTTATCTCTAAACTTACATTTTGACGACCTAATTTGGAATTTTTGTTACACATTGAACATTATTATTTTGAATCGAACTTTGTTATGATTATATGGCATATTCGTCTTGGACTCAAAGTATGAACGCCAGCCGATTTCAAAGACAACAATGTTATTTGTGTGATTGTCCAAGAGCGCCCTGGGCAATTCTCAATGACTTTACTGAACCCGTTTGTCGAGGATGTTGTAATTATGAAGGACCTGATAGAATTGAGGCAGTTATTGATTATGTTCGATCACTTCGAAAAGGCTGGGAACACCAAGTTCGAAACTCAAAAAGTTTGAATTCAACAGGAACCTCGATAGGGTCAAGCCCTAGTCCTGGGGGACACTCCAATGGGTCTATTGACGCTAATGGAAATCCAACGCAATATCCTTTTTCTGGTCAGTATCACAGTCTTATCCCACACCACAGTGCTGAACATATGCGATTTCTACATGCTGTGAAATCAGAGCAAGTACAACAACATGCTGCTGGTGAAGGAGAAAACTTCCCACCGAAAACTCCATACGGCCCTAATGAACCTGTTGGCCAACCACCACCATCTGCTAATCCAAGAAGTGCTGAAGAAATGAATCATGATGAACGTAGATTTATGCCACATCCAAAAGAATTACCGCCATCATCAAGGATGCCAATTATCAGACGCCCGCCAGAGTACTCTGAGTATCCTGAAGTTGTTCGTGAAACCTTAGAGATTTTGAATACATGTGTTCCATTTGATATTAGATTCAAAAAGGATCACAATCATGTGGGAAGAGTGTTTCTATTTGAAGCAGCTCCAAGAACAGGAGCCACATCTTCAAACGAATATGAACTCAAACTTCATTTGGAGTATCCACGTGGGTCAGAAAGTTTTACACAAAGTGTATCTGCTGTAGCAAAGCAAATGTCCCAAGATTCCATGAAAGAACTAGGGCGTAATATTTCATCTGGCTTCAAATACCTTGAATACGAGGTACAAGGCAGTCCTAGTGAATGGCGTTTGCTTGCTGACCTTATGCCGGAATCAGTACGATTCTTCAAAGATCCTGTTAGTCGAAACTTCCTTCCATTGAGAGTCACTGATCATCCAACATATCATCCGATGCTTGGTCCTCCTCCCTTCGGTCAACAACCAAAATATCGTCAAAAGCGTAAAGCAGAAGATTTGGAGTCGCACGCAGCACCCTCCAGGGCTCCTCGCCGTACCTACAAAGAACGAGAGGATGAACAAATTCAAAGACACTTGTGGATGCAGTCTCAAGTTGACGCCTTGCGTTTATCCATGGCACATTTGACAGCTCCCCCTGAAGCAATGCATATGAATACTATTCGGTCATCTTCAATGATGGATCATCCACGCCATCCAGCTCCTTTACCTCATGCGCCCATCACACCTGGCTCTGCTCCACCAACCACACCTCATCAACCCTCACCAAAAGGACCTTGGGGTGTACCGACATCGATGGCAGCTCTAATCAGTGCTGCAGGTGCTGACACTAATGGAACCTTACGTGAAGCTAGAAAAACGTCCTCAGAGCATATCAAATCGAAATCGCCAAAAAACGATAAAGATCCAAGCGAAAAAGATAAGGAGGAAGCACACAAATCAGAGGAAAATGGTGAACGTAAAGAATTAGGCCCTTCAACAGAAGGACATACCAAGAAATCTGGAGGGAAAGGTGTCAGTCAGTTAAAGTGCAGTATCTGTGAGGACTGGCTTGAGGATACCCATTTTGTACAATGTCCCTCAGTATCAACTCATAAATTCTGTTTCCCTTGCTCTAAAGACAGTATTAAGAAACAGGGGCTTGGAAATGATGTGTTTTGTCCTAGTGGGAAACGTTGCCCTCTCATTGGTAGCAATCTTCCATGGGCGTTCATGCAAAGTGAAATTCAGACAATTTTGGCGACCAAAGGTCGACCAAAACAAATGAAGGAAGAATCTTCAGCACCGGTAAAGGAAGAAGAAAAACCATAAATTTTTAGATATTATTCTGGGGGTCTGTTCATTTTCAAATTCTTTTCAAAAAAGAATTTTTTGTGTAAAATAGCATGTGTTTTTTAAACTTCGGTATAAACTTCGGTATAAAAAGTGACATTTTATTTTGTACTGTTAATTAATTTGTTTCCTTTCTCAAGTGTTTGTGTGTGTGTTACTCTTTCATTTTAGATGGATTATTTTCGTCTTATACTTGTGTTTTTGTCCCCATCATATTGGTCTGAGAGCATTTTGTTATTTTTTTGCGTGTTTCAGGGAGAACCCCTTTCCTTTTGTATATATCAAACCTTAGTAGTTGTAAAACGTATGTCAATCGAAAAGTAATCATTTTTTAGACCAAAAACTTGTAATATACGACTTTGTAACATATACATTATTAAGTGCGGATTAAATAACGACGATCTTGTTTAGTTCAACAAATTACGGAATTATAATGTTGTTTCTCATCTTTTAATCTTATCATATCTGTGTTTGGCTAGAAAACAAAAAAAATCTTCTATCTGCCTCAGAAAAGCTTTTAAAATGAAATGTGATTTCGATTGCAAACTCTTTCGAATTTTTAAGAATAATCGTTATGAGATATTTACTCAACTGAGCAATTACTTTTACAAGCACTTCTCGCTGACGTTTTCAATTCAATATATTGGATACATGAGCTTTTTGTTGTGTTTTTCTTATTTTCGATCATTCCCTATTAGTCACTTTTGCTTCTAGGTGATTAAAATCAAACACAATTTTTTTTACTTTTTTTGTTTTGAATATATATCATTGGTTACTCATTTCGCAAGGGAGAAAGAAAGCCGCTTTTCTTCAACTGTCCGTGGTTTGCCAAAACTGCCTGTTTAATCACGAGATTCCTTTGAGTGACGTCACCTTTGGATTATTTTTGTCGTTTTGTTTGTATTGTACTCATTCCTCTCTCAGCCGTTGCTTTATGAATGAAATAAACTTTCTTTCTGATAAAAAAACGAACATTGTTTACAAAATATTTTAGTGCTATTTTTTATAAGCATACAGTGGATTTCGAGTCAAGTTCAATATGCTTAGCATTTTTTACTTTGGTTTTTCTTTTTAGTTATTGTATTTTTGAAATACAACCTTTGTGGAACTAAGAAAATGTGTTCTTGACCCCGGCTAATAAGAATTACTTTTGGGCAACAACGAAAACTAATACCTCAAAAATTAGTTCTTTGAAATAATGTGGAAATGTTATACACTAAAAGCAAACTTTACTGAATTTTTGTATTTTAATTTCGTTTTTTATTTTTTTTGGGAAATCTGAGCTTGAATGTGCTTATAATGTATAAAAATAATGAGTATACGTTTACTCGATAAAACGTCTTTAAGCTGGAGTCAAAGCCCTTCTGAAAGAAAAGAAATGTTCAAGTGTTTTAAATGCCTCTATATTCTCTTTCATTCTAAAAGTTTTACGTCTGAGTGACAAGTTGCTATGGTAACTCAACAAAACATCTTTCACTGTTCAAACATAAAGCGTTTTATTTCATATATATAAATCTCTTTTATCACCCAAGTACTTGGTATACAAGAAAACAATTTGAAATGTTGAAGCAAGGTCTTTTTTTATTTCAATGAAAAAATGAGGGTTTTTAAGTTTAAAATTTTTCTTGATAAAATTATCAAAAGACCTTGCTTTCTTCTCTCTTTTTGTTTCATAGGGAAAAAAATCATTTTAGTTCGACTTCCACTACTCACTCGAAAACATTATATACGTCTGATTTTTGGTTGTCGTCATTTTCAGAAAGTTATGTAATATAAGTAAATACTTCTCATTTTGAATGTAAAATTCTAAATGGAGCAAATTTTAAGTGAGTAATTTTTCAGCCCATTATTATGTGGTTTTTGGAGCAATAAATAGACTGCATGCGGTTTCCCTCTTTATAATCAGTCCTAAAAATTCACGAATTCGAAAATAATAAAATGACCCTCATTTCATTGAAGTGATTGTTGATTCGTTCCTACATTCTTTTTTTATGTGATGTTTTCCCTTTTTGAATGCTACTGTACATCATATCACCCCCCGTGATCATATTCATTTTGGAGATATTCGCTTTAAATAATTGATGAGCGGTGCTGCTTTTTTATAAATGACGCAATATTTTTGATTTTGGGAATTATTTCAAAAGATTGCGTAATACGTACATAAAAGCAATGGAAAACATTTTTCTTTTATAAGAACATACACACTTTTTATTTTATAAGAACCAGTAAATTTTGTTCTTAGTTTTTTCCCAAGTAAGACACTGGTAATATTGAGATCATATTTGTTGCATATATTTACGAGATGCGTGATCGTAGGTGAGAAATTTTCTGTAGATAGGTTGGTGAGTAGGTAGTGTTTTGTTGTATTATTCTTCATTAATTGTTGTAGCAGTTTAAGTTTTCTAGTTTTGATGTTTGAAGAGATTTCGTATATGTTGTAAAATTTGTTTAATGTTTGTAATGAATAAAATCTAATAAGCTCCTATTCAGAAAGTTGATACACTCTTTTTTTATAAGAACCATGAAATTTGAGTTGAGGCTCAAACTGTTCTGTATTTTCTTTTGCACTTTTAGCCAATTGTTCTTATAAGATTGTTCTTGTAAAAAAAGAGTGTAGTGTTTAAGAAACTTCTTATCACTAGTTACCTTTTGGAACGTTGGGATGGGAAGATAATTCAATGTGCCCAGAAAAAACATTTACATATCTTAATTGGGCCAATTACAAAATGCATAATGCATAATACCTACAACAACATAAAGCATAATGCATAATTACGATAGCCCAGAAGGCTCAAAACACGCAATAGATGTCGAGTTACATGAAATGAGTTAATTTTTTTGAATTGTTCAAAGTAACATTTTGAATAGGAAAAGCCCTTGAAGAATTGTACATCGAGTTACTAGCTGTCGGGCTTTCGAAGAGAAGATAAGCCGAGTTATTCACTTGGAATAACTCGGCTTATCTTCTCTTCGAAAACTTGACTGATAATTTTGTCTAAGTTGTAATTTTCGAGTTGAAAACTTATCAGTTGCAAAGTTTTTATTATAAGAAGCAATGTGATGGGTATTATTTTGCAAATACGAGTTTTGTGAATTGCAACTCGGCCTTTTATATCTTAATTTATTAGGACTTTTGATCAGCTAACAATCGGTTTAAGAGTGTTTAAATCCTTATTTACGGGACCAAAAGCAATCGGCTCAAGCAAAAATATAACTTCAGGGAGATTTTTAATTCGATCAACGCGGAACAACTCGACATAACTTTTATTTTGAGTAGCTCTAGTTTAATCAACTCAAAATAACTCTTCAATTAAAAAAATAACTTGAAACTAGTCTTCGGAACTCGTAACCCATAAGCCAAATAATATGTAAACTAAAATTCAACTCGGAAGTGTGATTTGAGCCTTCTGGGCCATCGTAATTATGCATTATGCAGTAAGTATTATGCATTATGCGTTATCCAATATTCGTTACAGTATATGGCCCCCAAAACGGAAATGGCCCCTAAAACGGAGGTTTTGCTTTGATGAGCCATGGTTGTCGCAAAATTGACTTTCATAACATGGAGACATGTCTGATTCTTTCCTAACATATTTTTCTTGAGTTCTGAAAAATATAAGTACCAAAATTTTAT
>JAUJPO010052604.1:0-14908 GCA_032270745.1 Tiaropsis multicirrata
GTTAATTACTTGAATGGAACATGCCTTTTGCTATGGAAGAAACTTGATTGTTTTAAATATTATAAACTAAAAAGGATTCTTATATTTAAAGAGAAAGTAGGTGTTAAAAGAAAGATTATAATTAGAAAAGAGGGTTTAATTATAAAGTTTGTGTGACCATGATCGCACTTGGTCCTTGTCTTGCTTTTGAAATTTGTTAAAGGCCTCTGTTTTAGAAAAATGACTAATTTAAAAGGTTAAAAGTGTTTTAAAAAATTTAATGAATGAAAGAATTAAAAACAGAATGAACAATTGTTTGATTAAGAGATGGTATAAGAATGTACAATTGGATTTTTAACAGAAGGAAATTGAAAGTCTTCTCTGTTGTGGAGAGAAGCTAAGAGTAGTTAAAAGCTTTTTTTTTTAAATATATACAGAGATGTCTTGAAAGAATTTGTTGAATATAAGAAAAATAAAGTTATTAGAGAAGAGTTGTTAAAAATTTTGTAAAAGGTATATACAGTAGTGTTAAGGTTTGAGATTTTATAAGTTTTGAAGGATTTGAAATAGAGTTTTATTTACAGATGTTGTATCAAAGATGTAATTATTGATAGGATGGTGAGGTGTTCTCAGGGCTTTTTGGTACCAGTTTTTTGATAAAGATTTGAAACGTTCCTCTAGAGAAGTGACATTTGCTTCTCTGTGAAGATCTATAATTCTGGTCCTACGAGGTTTGCTTAGAATGGTTCTCAAAGCTTTGTTTTGAAAGATTTCAAGTTTTTTCATTAAGGTTTTTGAAATGGACAAAAGGCAAATGTGTGAATACTCTAATTTAGAACGTAATAGAGTTTTGTAAAGCATGACAAGTTTATTTTTTGGCATTTTATACTGATTTTTAAGAGTGGAAAGAAGGTTTATTATATGGTAAGAAGAGTTTATTTTATTAGTAACGTGTTTATTTAGATTTTTTAGTTGTTTATCTAAAGTTAGGCCTAGAAATTTAATTTCACTGGTCTTTTTAACATGTTTACCATCTATCCACATATTCATTTTACTATTGCCAAAATTTAAATGTTTAGTTTTGTCCATATTTACTTTGAGGCCCCATTTCTCAAACCAAGTCATTAAAATCTCTATGTATTCATCTAGTTTGGAATTATATTTGTACCTATACTTCTCCCATGCACCTAAGTCATCTGCGAATTGTGAGAGTTTGACTGATTCTTGTGTAGGTTTAGGAATGTCTGATACAAATAGAGAAAAGAGAATTGGGGAAAGACATGAGCCCTGAGGAACACCTGCTTTTAACTGAAAAATAGAAGATTTAAAATTACAATGTGAGATGAAAGCTTTTCTTTCTTTTAAATAGTTGTGAAGTATAAAGAGAAGATATTTTGGAATACCGAAAGAATTTAATTTAAATAACAGAAGAGAGTGGTTTACTTTATCAAAAGCTTTTTCAAAGTCTATAAAGACTGCATGCATTTTTTGTTTATTTAATTTTGCTTCTTTGAAATCGTTAAGTAGAAGAAAAAGGTTATCAGTTGTGCTTCTGTTTTCTCTAAAGCCAGACTGTTCATTATTCAAAATACTATTCTCTTCTGCCCACTTATATATTCTGTTAGCTATGATCCTTTCAAAGATTTTGCCTATAGAAGGAAGTAGGCTTATTGGTCTATGTTCTTTGATTTTTTTTGTATTTGGTTTCTTAGGATATAATAAAGATATTTGTCCCTACACGTCCGCATAACGTTAAAATAAAGTCAACTTTATGCGGACGTATAGGGACAAATATCTTTATACAAATTCGAACGGAACGCGAATTAAAAATTCGAAAATTGTTAACAGAATGTGCGACATTCAACTGGCGTTGTATGACGTCACATTCGAACGTCCATTTATCCTTTTTTTAATGTACAAGTTTAATTTTCATCTTCTCGCCTTTTACGTCCGCATTAGATTAAAATTATCAGAATATATCAACTTTCCAAATATACTACTGTTGTTTTCTTTTACGTCCGTACTTTTTTAACCCTTGCCTTTATATAGTCCAAAAGCCACAAGGAATTTTTGATTTCTTGCTAAATCTCGTGCTTTTAATTATGTCAGGGAAACGCGCGGTAGATATTGCTGAAGACGAACGAGTCGATAAGTTTTTCAGACAGGGATGCGGTTGCAAATTGGGTGACGAATCTTCGCAATGTTGCTACAAATTTACAAAAGAAGAAGTTAAGATAATAAGGAATGATATGTTGGAGTTGGATGATAAAGAGCGGGATATGATGATCATGGGTTTCCTTTTATCTCGAAAACCTAAAAGTGGTGATAAAATTGAATTTTCTCTCCGTGGAATGCGTGTGTGCCGAACAACTTTTTTATTTTGTTACACTATTTCAAAGACACTTTTTTCCGCCGTAAGTAAGCATCTTGAGGATAATGGTCTAGTTCCTCGCATTCACGGCAATACAAAAAGACTTCCTCATAATGTCATCGGTTTTGAAAATAGAGAGAGAGCTGTTAATTTCATTGAGAACTTTGCACTCGCTAATGCAGTAACGCTTCCTGGTCGCGTGGCAAATTATCGCGATGAAGATGCAAGGCTACTACTCATTCCCTCCTTTGAAACCAAAGAAAGTGTGCATAAAAAGTATCAACAGCTTTGTTCAGAGAACAATTTTGATTTCATGGGTTTGAGCTCTTTTTCTCAGTTGTGGAAATCCCAATTGCCAAATGTGTTGATGACAAAACCGATGGGCGACTTGTGTTGGGTGTGTCAACAAGGTAACGAACGCCTCTTGCGGTCACACATAGACGGTGATGACGACCATGACGAATTGCAGGACAAACATGCGGCTCATATTATCGAAGCCACTCAAGAAGCTAGGTATTATAGGGCACAAGTAGAAGCAGCTAAACTACAAGCAGTTGACTACAACGATGCCTTTGAAAAACACGAACCTTGTTCTTTTAAAGGCATGGCTCATTACAGTTGGGATTATGCTCAGCAAACGCACTACCCGGCTAATCCGTTACAACCCGGGCCGATTTTTTTTAATGCGCCTAGAAAGTGCGGAATTTTCGGCATTTGAAATGACGGCATAAACCTCCAGTACAACTACCTAATCGACGAGATTAATACGACTGGAAAGGGAGCCAACGCAACCATCAGCTACCTTCATCACTTTTTGGAAACATACGGAATGGGAGAAACTGATTCTTATCTTCATGCTAATAATTGTTCAGGTATTTTCAAACACTACACGCTTTTTTTATAAGAAATGTGATTTTTTTCACCCTGATATTTCTATAGACGTTATTCTTATCTTATCTAGCTTCTATAAAATATCACAGGGTGAAAAATCGTAAGAAATACATTTTTACCCTCAATTTTTGCCTAATCATTAGCATCAAATCACATTTCTTATAAAAAAACGTGTTTTTCACTCGTTTCGAGGGCAATGAATAAAATTCTATATTATTATACTTCTTTCAGAAGTAATTTCAGTTACATGTCTTTTTATAAGAATATGAAAATTTATCATCTATTGTTTAAAGGGTTAAATCTGTGTCTCAGTATGCTTATAAGTATCAATTTAAGCTCTGTTCTGAGCAGTTCATAATTTCAAGAGCTGAAAAAGAATTTCAATCTTAACCATAAAATTAACCAGGAATCACATGTTTACTTTCGTGAAATTCGTGTTATGCCTGTAAAAAGAAAAAGATGTTACTTTAATAGGATTAAATTTCGCGATTTCGCAATTTTTTGCCCTTTCGCGAAAATTTGTTTCAGGGCATTCAGAACAGTTTACATCAATTTTTCTTTCTTCTTTAGGTCAGAACAAAAATAATGCTTTTGTTTGGTATCTCATGTGGAGAATTCTCAACGGTTACAATGAAAAGATTGAATATTCCTTCATGATTGCAGGACACACAAAATTCAGTTGTGATAGGTATTCAACTTTTCATTCAACTTAAAGAATACAATTTAATGTAACACTTACTTTATTGCATGAAAATTCTGTCAAGTTTAAAATACCGCAAAATTAAAATACAGCAAAAATGTATCAAACTTGACCGCAAAATTTAAACGCCACAAAATCACAAGGAAATTTTTTCACTACACAATGTCGCAATTTAGACATTTCGGTGGCTTTGACCACAAAATTTTCATGCAATAAAGTACCTTAAGTGGAGAAATTTTGGCGCGATTGGAGCAAAATGCTAAAAACCGCCAAATTTTTTTTTTTTCAAGCTGCGCCAAATTAAATCCGTGCCAAATTTAACTTATTTTAAGCTGCGCCAAATTAAATCCGTGCCAAGTTTTTTCTTATATGAAAAAGTAAATTTTAAGCGAATATTAAGTTTTCTTTCTTTACCAACAAATAAATAAAATACAAAATATCTAGTCAATGGTTATAATTGCCGTTATTCTTTTTCTTATCAACCTTGTCTATACAGCTGGCACGACTGGCGAAGGTCTGAAAAACTTTTGTATGCGCCACATTAAATTTGCATAGAATTTCTGCAAACTTCAGTATCTTTTTAAAATTTACGATACTATAATACCCTCAAAGTAATTTTTCGAAACGAATGGGGGCATCAAAAGATATAAGACAAAATATCACCTTCCCTAAGCAAACTCAGACATAAACCTGTTTGTTTACCTCCACTTTATTTTTAACACAACGGTGGAGCGCACATGTTTTCCAGAAAAATCTGAATTACGGGAAAGGTGGATTTGCTAAAATTTGCCAAAATTTCTTCTCTTAGGCGAGTGGAAGTTCATGTTCTGTTTACCATCACGCTGGAAAAAATATTTCATGTGAAGGGGTTGTTTTTATTCAACTAAGAATGGTGTGGGTTTATTAAAGGTAAAAAGTAGGAAATAATGAAATCTTTTCAAATAATGAAATTTTTTAAGCGGTAGCCAAAGCAGATGCGGGCGGGCGACGGTAAACAGAACATCAACTTCCCCTCGCCTTATGTTTACCATAAGCCACTCACATGTCTTAAAAAACCTGTTGCATGAAGTAGTCATTATTTCTATTTTTTCGAAAAAGTCTTTATTTTGTCTTTTCCAGTTTCAAGTTCAAATTTTTCGGCTTTATAGAATCAAAACAAACAGCCTCCGCTTGGGTCGTTTTTTTAAAGTAACTAACAACTCAGCTTTACCTAGGACAGCCCTCTGGCTTTCCAAACAGCGTGTGTATTTGATTCGATCCTTACAGAGATAATTTAGCCGTTGCAAAATATTAAAGAATGATCTCTTTTATATTCTTGAATGGTAAAATAATGTGTAATCGGACTAATCGAACTAACTAATCAGACTATTTCTATTTGGTTTGAGTTGCAGGAGACTTTTCCAGCCTATTATCGCAACTATGGATACTCTTTAAATAGTATCCCGTCAGCAATCTTGGACTGACTACCCAATTCCCCTCACATGGCATGGGTTGACCCGGGCAAAGGTTCGCTCACTTGCCAAGTGAGCTGCCGAAAGTGGGAATCGAACCTTGATCTCCTGTACAGGAATCAAGGTTGATGACCACTGTACCACTAATCGAACTCAAATCGGAGCTAAAATTGTGAAAGGTCAATTCAGTCAGATTACCTAACTTAATCGACAAGCAAAGTTAAATTAAGTTTGACAAAGTTCAATTAAAAAATTGGTTCAATTTGTTCAATTAAACGGGCCTGGTCTGTCAGGAACTTTTATCACGACCCTGGACACCACTGGACATTGTTCGGTCTTGTCCGGTGGGATTTATAGGTTATAAAAACCCACCGGATATTTCCCCCACCAGACATTGTTAGGGTCCACTGTACATTATGCGTTGGGCATAATTACAGCACTAAAAAATCAGGCGACTGCTTTTTCGTCCTAGGCTAGGGGGCCAGTTTTCAGAAGACGACAGATTTCGGTGAGATCTTGGAGGCAGATACTTACCTTTATCCTGGGGCAGGGGCAAAAAAATTGTTTCCATGTACTCCAGGGGCATAGCTATTTTTCTGCCAGGGACAATTATCCAGCTTAAAAGGAGCAGGAGTTTTTTGCCATATTGTTCCGCTTCATTGTTCGACTAAAAATCTACGGTAACCGATGTGTTTTAAATTGCACGCTCCCCGCCATTACATTGAAATGGCCCAAAATCACCTAAGCTAAAAAGGCCCATCATGAAGACCGTTGAGTTTCTCAATCACGGTACCAAAACATTCAACAATTCCTGCAACACAGGGGCGGAACTTTCTCCACTAAAATAATTTTCAGTTATTTCAGTCATTATATAACACAATTTGGACTCAAGGGCAGGTCTGCCTTTCTCTGAAAACTGGCTAGGCGAGTGCGCAAGGTTTTTTATTTTGGTTACAAGAAAAAAAATGGTACGGCGGTATTTAAAGGTTAGAATCCCCCCACCGGACAATGTCTGGTGGTGTCCAGGGTCATCTTTAGTCAGAAAGTCAATGCGTAAAAGTTTGCATAGGTTTTTTCATAAAAAAGATTTATAATTATACTCATCAGATACGAAACAAAAGAAAGTCATAAAAAAACATGGCACCACGCTGCTCCGATGTAATAAACCAATCAGCAAACTCCAAAGCAATAAAAAAATCATGATGGTAGATAGCCAGGCAATGTCAATCGAACGCCGAATCAATTGTACGCAATCAAACGCAATTGAATATTCAGTCCAGTCAACTAGATAAGAAACATATAATTTTTAATGCCTTGAAAATGCAATTAAAGAACCATGCATTAAAAAAAAACTCTGCATAGTGAGAGTCATGTCGTATGATGTATGAACAAGCATTAAAGTAATTTTTATTAACATGGTTGAGAATTTAGAAAAATGCTTATTATACTTACGCTCCCAAATGAGTAGCATATCACATAATATTGATGCGCGGCAGAAATGTGGATCTAAATGTGGGCGGCTACAATTTACCCGAACTCAAACAAATGTCAATCGAATTCAGTCGAACGTAAATCAAATCAATCGAACACCAATTGGGCGGAAAGGTGGATCGAAATGTGGACGGCTACAATTTTCCCGAACTCAAACAAATGTCAATTGAATTCAGTCGAACGTAAACAAATTGATCGAACACCAATCGAACGCAATCGAATCAATCAAATTTTACCCAAAATCTTTTTAAATTGCATTCGGCAATCGAATCACAATAGTTCGATTGCGTTTAATTATGTTCAATTGATTCAATTGAAATTTTTGTTCGATTCCGCTTGATTGACATCGTCTGGTGACAACCCACAGTGTGGGTGGCAACCCACAGTGTGGCCCAAACATTTTCAGGCCTTGCACTAAAATAAAAATTGGAAAGAACCCTGAGCATGACCCGTGCAAGCCTGCATAATCTCAGGCCACATTCGGGCCAGCTTTCGGGAACAAAAATCTCAGCTGATTTATAATTTAAAGACTAATATGCAGTCTGCAGAGTTTTATTTTGAAGCCCAAACATGGTCCGAACCGGCCCGAAAATGTTCGAAAATGAACAGCCATTAAAAATGCGTTTCAGAGACTAGACTGAGCCAACAAATTTTCAGCCAACAGAAAATGAAAATGCTCTAAAATATCAAATTTTAGTTTAAAATCTTATTTATACTATAAATACACTGGCACAGAGTTATACTAAGTGATTTTAGAGTTTAATATATTTATAATAACAATTTTCGTTTTAAACGTGACCCCAAAAACAACATTTTTCAAAGTTGCCAATCAAATGAAAAACGATGTTAAATGAAGACCAGATGGTTCTGTTTGTTTATGGGTGTGAAAAAAATAAACACAATGGTAATGTTGTAACAGTTGGCAGTAGTGTGTAAAAACCTCTAGCACAACGCAAAAAGTCTAGTGTTCCTAAGCAATTTCTCTGGAAAAATTTGAAGTATTTGCTGATTTCCTGACTGAAAAATGTCAGAATTTCATGAAAGAAAGTTAGTCGGTCGGCTTACGCAAACACAAGTTATTTGTGATTGTGATCAATTAGGAAATTGTTTCCTGATTAGGAAAAAATCAATTCCTAATTATGAAAAAAAAAAAATTAAATGCATTGTTGGCTTCAAATAATGAACTTGGAAGAGATTCTCTTTTTAGCTAAACTAAGACATTTTATAGATTACTATTATATGGACACCCCTACTTTATCAAGTACTCCTTTGCTTGGACTGAAAAGAAAGACCATCTTGGAAAATCATAACCAGAGCCAATTTTTTCAAACAATAAACGGAGTCACAACAGTTTTGTGAGTGCTAAGAGTTTTTTCAATTCAATCATGATCAACTTAGCTCCAAACAATAAAAGTGTTAAAAGTAACAAACATGCTTTTTGATTCCTTTTTTTTCTTCTGATTGGTAGCTTATTTTCAATAGAAAGTTTGTTCGCTGTTTTTTCGTGATTTTGATCTTATTAACAAAAAGAAATTTTTCGAAAGCCCACAATAACTTGTCAACTTTGTATACCTTATCGGACAAAACAATGTAGGACTAAATTATTCGTCGTACATAATTTTCTTCACCCACAAATATTTTCGTCACTTTTGTCCAAAAAACGCAAATTTTAGCCTAAAAACTTCTTTCTTTTGACTTTTTTTTCGTCAGACTAAATTATTCATCGGACACAAACGTCTGGCGCACCCGGTATTCTTTTCAATTCTTCCTTATAGATAAAAAAAATTACAATATATATTTTTTGAAAAAGCTGAGAAAATGGCACCAACACAACCAGAACCGATATTCTGATAAAATTTTAAGAATTTTTAATGCTACTTTTTGGGATGACGCCAGCCACTAATGTCATATTTATTGTTTTCAAATTCTACCTTACAGATAAAAAATACAAAAAAGCTTTTTGAAAAAACTATATAATATCAAGCGGAGAAAATGGCACCAACACAATCTGAACCGATGTATTGCTCTCAGCAAATCAACATTCCACCAGAATTACCCAACATCATGAAACAGTTCACAAAAGCAGCCATTCGAACACAACCTACTGATATTTTACAGGTGATTGTTTGAAAGTTCAGTAGTTTGCTCCCCAACAGAATTTCTGTTGTTTTGCCAAGGTTTAAAATAGCGGTCGGACATCGGACATTGCCCGACCCAAAATACATCTGACATGTTTTTTTTAACCAAAATTTAATTTAATTTATCCGACCGTGTTAGTATCGTTATTTCAAGCCCTGTTTTTCATGTCAAATTTCCAAAAAAAACCCACCAATTTTCAAAGGCCTATATCTGGAAAGTTACCTAAGAAATCTTCAGGGTATAATTTTTGAGTTGAGGTCTCACCTTGCCAGATTCTACAGATTCTTAGAAATGGCTCATAAATCTTTTATTGCATGAAATGTGAAAAGCAAGTAATTAACAGACATTAACGTCAATTCTAAGCTTTGGTGACGCTATAATGGCCCAAAATGACAATAAATAATCAAGGTGGTTTTAATTTACGCAAAGATTTTAAAATGGCTCAAATTATTTGCTTTTTAACACATTTAATGAAATAGGTGGGACAATAAGGGTTTATAATTAGGGTTTGAAAAATTTTAGGATTCTTTTATTGATCTATCGATTTTTGGGGTCAATCACTTACGGAGAAAATTAGAGTGAAATTAAAACCGGCAGAAAGGCCCATGTACATAAATATGATGATTTATTTTGTAAATGATCTGTTTCATTGGAAAAAGCTCACAATTATTATATTAAACTTGGGACGGAAGCAGATGGAAGTCAGAATAATGATTTTTATCCTTTTTGAGTTTCTTTTTTTAATCTGAAAGAATATATTGGAGATGAAGGGCTGTAATAAATTTGATGAGATTTACATTTTAGTTCACAATAAACATCCTGTGACTAATTTATAACAATATGACTCTCTTCTTTTTTGAAATTTTATTGATTTTTATTTTCCCAAGTCAAAAATTATTACTTTAGGCTTTATTCATTTCAAAAAATAAATATTCTACAAAAAAAAGTTTTTAAAATAACTTCAATCATAAAATCAAAAATAAAATTTTCTCTATGATGAAAAATAATAAGTGAAATAGGATCCTGTTGACATTTCAAGATTCGATTTTTGTAATTTTCTCATGTTTATTTTATATGCTTTTTTTTAGTGGTCGGCCGCCTATTTTGACGCACTCTCCAAAGGCGAAAGACCTCCTGTTAAAGAAAGATTGGATTTCCAGTTAGGCCAAGCTAAAGATCAAAATTTAACCAAAGAAGCTATTGCAGTTCTACACCGTCAAGTGGGTGACAAGCCTGTGGTCGAATACTCACGTGTCCAAGACAAATGGCACGCCTTATGCTTGTCTAGCCTGGATTTGGATGCTGTCATGAGAATCGGATCTTTCCCAGAAGAATTTGAATGGCTCAAATTTTTGGCCATCACCTGTACCCACACAAGTGAAGATATCAGTGGGGCGTTGAAAATGGTATGTGAGATTTTGACCAAAGATCTTCATGGTGGGCAAGCCCGCATTGAATTCGAGTTGTTCCGTACCCTCTACAAATATCTGGCAACCGTCGACGGGGATATTCCCTTACGTCACGTAAACGCCGTTTTAGAGCATTTGTCGTACGACGTAGAGCGACAAAACGGAATGATTTCACCTCTCAATTTCCTGAGTGAAACATGTCCAAATTTATCGAAAGAAGATGAATGAGTTATGTGTTGTTTTTTTATTATGGTTTGCTTCTGAAAGTTGTTTCATCTTATGTTGTATGTATGAGGTTTGAATTTTCCTTTTTGTTTTTTACCTTTGTGTTATTTATTTGTCTTGGGTGATTTTCTCACGTTTAACCGTTCTAACTGAAATCTCTGCTTTAAGCGAGTAGTCGAAACTTTTAAGCCCGATTGCCACTCGTCGCACGACTTTTTCCCGCGCAAAGATTCCTTAGATAGAAAAGATTACGTCATGGTTGTAGAGCTCGGAAAGAAGAAACAGTTGACAACTAAGTGCTACTTTATGGAAGTCGCGCGACTAACGTTGTTTTTAACCAATAGAATGGGTTCATTTATTCCTAAGCCAATGGTGGCCTTGTATTGTTTTATCACGCGGTCCACTCGATAAGTGTAGAATACGGGTCTTTACTCTCTACTCTGCATTTATACCAGCTGGAAACTACTCGCTGTGTTTTTCCAATAAAGTAATTATCATGTTTTTGAATTGATGGGAAGTCCTTCAAAACAGTTAGTTGACTGACGGCTACCAAAATAATGGCTTTCTTTTTAGCAAAATGCAAAAAGTAGTTAGCAGGAACTCTCATCCATTGAGACGAGTTTATTCTTGACGATGTTGGACTAAAGGTCGGTCTATAGACTTGTGCTACTTTCTTCAAAGTTGATGTAAATAAGGTCAGCTATTGGTACAGTATGCCAATACTTCAGACCACCATCAGTTGGGTTAAGAGTGTTTTGGTGACGTTCTGCTATTTCAAAAAAGTCTACAACATTATGTCCGACATTACGCCGTTATCAGAGGCGGATATACAAGGTACTTTTGACGGAGAGTGTTGACTTCCAAATAAGGAATATGAGCAAAAGCAACACTCTCCCCCGTCAAGACATTTGAGAACCTCCTGTATCCGCTACTGAAGCTTAAGAGTGTTTTGTGTTTTTTCTGCTAGTCTACAACCCCTTCTGTCTGATGTTATGCCACTGGTTATAATTCGAGACAATTTTTTGAAGTATTTCTTTCTTAATAATTTCCATGTCTGATAACCAGCTTGTGTTTTTAATAATAAATAAAGCTTGCGTGAACTTGTTAACAGATTACAGAAGATTTATTCTCTCCTTGTCAGTCAGCTCTCAATAATTTTTCAAAGCAAATTAAAAAAATGTCTCTCTCTCTCTCATATTTTTTTCCTTACGGTTTGTCAACTCTTACATTATCTCAATTCTCTCTATAACTCCTCTAACAATATGTAACTGCTGTAAAAAGACCTGCGACAATATACTGTATACGTTTGAGTTGAATAGTCTTAATGGAAATTGTTTTTGGATTAATTTCCATTTTAAGTGAGTATGATTTCCGGTTTACAGATTATACTCAGTGGTGTATCGGAGAGCTCTCAAAACTTGCGACGGAGAGTGTTGTTTTTGCTCATATTCCTTATTTGGATGTCAACACTCTCCGTCAAAGTCTCTGAGTACCTTTTGCATCCGCCTCTGAATTATTTAGTAGTAACGAGAGCATTTTGAAAATTTTAACACTGGGAACTGAAGCATTGGGATTTTCCAGAAACAAATTGTACATCCAATGTTGAGGATATTTATTTTCAGTCCGAGGGGTCGAATCATTAAATGTGGTGGATTACCGAGGGAGTACACGTCCGAAGTCAAAGCTGTCTAAGAAATGTTTGAAATCCAAAGGCGTCTAGTGAAGATCCAAGGGGTTATTCGTTTTATTTTTGCTTGGAAATCCGAGGGGAACTCTCGAAAATGTTAATATCCTCAAGAGTCGTAGGGAGTACAATTCTTGTCTGGAAAAACCCAATGCGCGTTTGAAACACAAAAAAATGGCTTTAAAATAATCTATCGAAATATAATCCTGACATGGTACACATAATGTTTTGCATCGTAGACGTTGATTAATATTTTTTTTCTCACTAAATAAACGTAATATAAATTTTTTTGGTCATTGATTTTTTTATTAATGTAAATAATTGGATGGTTTTAAACGATAACATGTTTTTAATATTTTGTTCTTCTATATATATATATATATAATATTGTTTATAATACAACAACCTTACTATAAAATGTTTTGCTAATGTTATATATTATTATATTATGTTATTATATGATATGCATAAAATATCTTAAGCCTATGTTTTGGTCAAGGTGTGTATTTTATCATGTAGGCGTTTTTGCTGGATTTGTTTTCACACTGTTCAGATCAGATAAGGAATTGCCTGTTCTCGGTACTATAT
Organism: Tiaropsis multicirrata; assembly: GCA_032270745.1. Lineage (NCBI taxonomy): Eukaryota > Metazoa > Cnidaria > Hydrozoa > Leptothecata > Tiaropsidae > Tiaropsis > Tiaropsis multicirrata. Next base: position 12,929 of record JAUJPO010052604.1, read on the forward strand.
CACGGTTGTGGTGAATCGTGTTCCCGGGGGTAGTGGTGCCTTGACGACCGACGGGGTCGTGCCGTCCAGAGGTTGAAAAGTGGACTCTGACAGGGAGTAATTTTTGGACTTTTGGACGATTTTGGGACCATGTCAGAGACTTCAGAGCGGCGGCCGATCTTTCCTAGCTACTTCCTAGCTACTTATTTTAAGAAACATTTATATATTTCTTTTCAAGCAAGCAAGGCTTGACCTAGCTTCTTTAGAGCAAGGCCGGCAGAACAGCTTTATTACACATGAGTTATTCCAGTTTTTTATAATAATTTACTTTTTTATTAAGTTGATGACTAACTTCTTGTCTGTTTATAGAGTTTCACAGTTGAGCAGGGAGCTAGTCTATTTATTCCATTATATACGTATTCTCGAGTCAATCCTTTTACGAGTGTGCTTTATTACAAGGCTTTAACAAAAAATCTAATATTATTTTCACCTTTGCGTTACAAGTGTGTATTTTTGTTGAAGCTTCAGATGAGTTATGAGTTCTAGTTTGTCATCTAGATCTTATGTAGGATGTTTTGTAAATGGCAGCGATCAATTTTGTACAGTTTTTCTAGAATTCGGGATATCACGTGACACATTTTTGTCCGGTAAAACATCCCTTTGAAAAGCTTGTTGTTTTCCACTAGTGTACTTTTGAATTTTTAACAATGAGACTACCTTATCGGACAAAGCAATGTTGGACTAAATTATTCGTCGGACATAATTTTCGTTACCCACAAATATTTTCGTCACTTTTGTCCAAAAAAACGCAAATTTTAGACTAAAAACCTTCTTTTTTTTTGACTTTTTTTTCGTCGGATTGAATTATTCGTCGGATAAAATTTTCGTCACCTCCAAAACATTTCGTCACTTTTGTCGATAAATGTAGTGGCAAACATTCGGCTTTTTAGGATGTTTAGGTAGAAAAGATTACGTCATGATGAATATGTGTAAAAAATGAAGAGGAGTGAGTTCACGGTAGCCTAGTCAAGACCAAACTTTATCAAAAGCCTATACAAATATAAAAGTCAAAATTATAGTTATATTTATAGTTACTATTAAATTTTGGAGGATGCCGATTGTCTTCTCATAGTTTATTATGGTGATTGGTGATTATTAAGTCAGTAAGTTATCCGTATTAACATTTTGACGCTGAATGTTATTTTGTTGGATAAGGGTGGATCTTGTGGTCGGCAGCGTTGATCGTATAAATATGCTTGCTCAGATGTTGTTGTGTTGTCTTCACGCATGGAGTTTGGAGCTCTTTTTGACAATGTGATGTCTTCGATCAACATGATTGACGATCCGTTGCAGCGCGAAATTTTTTGACCATAAGCTCTTTTAGTTTAATTTGAAACTTGATTTGGATTCACCATGACGTAATCTTTTCATACGGAAATATCCTAAACATCCGGGTATTTGCAAACACCCCCGTCTTTTGGGGATGATTCCGTAGGAAAGATTACGTAATGGATATCAAGAATATATTATGTCATGTTTGTAATGATAGTTTAAATAGTTTTCTTTATTTTGCTGTTCATCTTGCTGTTAGAGAATGCTGTGATGTTTAAAACCCTCAATATATAAAACTTCTTTTTCTCCTTTTATAAGAACAAACCGTCCAAGAACATAATCTAGAAAGTTAAGAACATGTTAGGAACATTTTATGCCTTCTGAGGAAGAAGTTTGCAAGACAAATGCTTGAAAACGGCTAAAAATTACTCTCTTTTTAATAAAGTTGAGAAGGCGCGAAGAATATTGCAGCAGTCACAACGTTGTTTCAAAGTCTTCACAATGTTTAAACGTTAAATGACGTCGAAAAAACGTTGGAAAACGGCTTGTTTCTACTGGGATTTCAAAGTTTGTAGTTCTAGGCTTAGGTGTTATAACTAGCCATAGCTAAAACTAAACATGCCACCGATAGATAAATCTAAATGAAATTTCTAGGTTGTAAAATTCAAA